>MU189183.1:22158-43845 GCA_016904865.1 Pissodes strobi | reverse complement strand
TTTTATTTAAAACTTAAAAGAAAGAAATATCGACATGAATGTACCGTCCCCGCACCAAAACGTGCACGAACCTCGAACTTTTGATGTACCCACAATTGGTGGAACAACAACGAACACGCGCGGCTCAGATCATTTGTGCGCGTTCGTGCGCAATTCCACGTCTACTCTAAATGCTACTGAAGAACGTTTTGCGCCGCTTTGCGCGGAGCGGCGCGGCTGTCTGGACCCACCTTTATAGAGCAGTAGAAGCTGATGAGCATTTAAAGATCCTTTACACAAATAGTGCACTATGTAAAAATCGACCTCTCCTATTGGTCGATCCATCTCGTATTACGATATGTCTGCGTGATGCAATCGATTTCTATCAAGAGCTCTAGTGGTGTAGGGGTTTAGATCGTTGGGTCTCACCTGGAAAACGCGGGTTCGAACCCCGTTGCTTTTTTTTATTATTTTTTAAAGATTATGTTTCTAAACAGCTTCTTTTCTTGATTTTGGGTATGTCTTGGGTTAGATTGGGTTAGCACCCGGTTAATTTCCTTTTCTTGAGCCCCCGTAGCGAGCGAAGCGAGCGGAGGGCCATGCGGATCGACCAATGAGAAAGGCCGACTTTTATATAGTGCACTATTTGTGTAAAGGATCTTATAATGCAGCTGATGAGGTGTATACAACTTGTTTGCTCTTGTTTGGCTTTGTTTCCTACGTTGATGCCCAGCAAGCTTATGGCTGAGGCCAGAGTCCATGATACAAAGAATAACAGGTATGATATTGCGCACGCCACTATCAGCTGACTCGCTCCTGTCGACGTCACAATGAGAGTTGCCGCCATTAAAATCCACCGGTTTATAAGGGGACTTTCATGATATTTTAAGCTTTGTTTGTTTTGCCGTGTATCTTGTGGTGTTTTCTCAGCATTTTATGAGATTTGTGACATTTAAGTTGAATTTGGAGACCCTTTAGTGTAAAAAACTTAAAACAAATCAGGTTATTAAAATTATTTTGAACTATTAGTTAGTGTGACTTTAGTAATAGTGACTTTGTGTGGACAATAGTAACATTATTTTGTTGTTTTAAAAGCTATATGAGGTATAATAAACAATTAATTATTGAGCAAGTGATTAAGACAACATTAATTTGTGATTTTTAGCATTTTTAAGGTTAGTTATAAACTACACATATTAAAAATGCGTTGTGCTGTAGCTGGTTGTCTGAGTGACAATCAGACAAAACGTGCTGACAAATCTGTAAGATTTTATGCTTCTCCCAAAGAGAATATTGTTGAAAAACTGTGGGTTACTGCTTGTTGCCGTAAAGACCATTTTAATACTAAAACCTCGAGAATTTGTTCAAAATATTTCAAGTCATAAGACCATGAAATAAATTTGCAACATGAATTGTTGCAATACGAATCCAAAAAAGGACCCAGTCTAAAGCGCAATGCAGTACCTTCTCTTCATCTGCCAAAATCAAAAGATTTATCTGTAAACCAGGTAAAAAGACAGGAGAGGCTTTCGAAGAGAGAATCGAAGAAGTTTGTGGAAGATATCATTGCTCAGTGCTAGTGCAACAATGGATTTTGTGGATTACATATATAGAACATTGGATAATAAACAATTATTTGTAACTGTTTTTGTAGATCTGCGAAAGGCTTCAGTACTGATATTTTACCCAGTGATTGTGGTGTGCCGCAGGGCTCGGTTCTGGGGCCAATATTCTTTTCACTATATGTATTTAATTTAAGATGTGCAGGACTTATGGCGCGGTACTTTACTTTTGCTGTTGATACAGCTTTGGTATATACAGGTGGGGAAGTTAATGCATTAAATAGGCTTGTAAATGACGACCTAAAGTTGTATCTGAACTGGTTTTACAATAAATTAAAAATCAATACTGTCAAAACAAATTTCTAATATTAACATTGTTGTTGTGATATACGTAAATATCACACTAAGTAGGTCCCAAAATATTATTTACAAAATACTGACTAATACAAATATAGGCCTAAATAACCCGCATGTAAATCGTACAATAGAGTACTAGGAAAATATTAGAAATATTATTAATTATTTTCTTTATAAATTGATAAATGTTTACATTGATAGTAAGGAGTTTTTAAAAAGAATCCTTTTTAGAGTTGGTCAGGCAAATACGAGATGTACAGATTTGTTATTTATGCATGCACCTAGAACTAATCTTTATAAAGATGCTCCATTGATAAAGCTGTGTAATAATTTTAATAGGTATTGTAGTATTGTATTTCAGTTGAATTGTTTAAAAAACAAATAAAAGGATAAATAGATATGAGGATATGTTCCTAGTTTGTAGGTTTAGTTTTTAGTTTGATTGTATCTATTATTGGCTTTGTAAAAGTTGTTGATACAAGAATAAATAAATAAATAAATTATAATGTTTTGATAAAACTATTTAAGTGGTATCTAAATATTAGTTAGAATCTCTCCGACACAAAAGTTGTAATTAGTATGTTCGAGGCCAGAGCTTAAAGCACTGATTAGGGATTTATGTATTTATTGTACTGTAATATTGAGTTGTATTAAATAAATGTTATAAAAAAATAAATAAAAAGTTTGTCTAAAAAGCATTGTTTTATTTTTTTGTCATTTTTAAATAAATACAATTCCGATATGAGAAGATAAATAAGTAGATCTTTCCATCTGTGAAACAAAACCAATCCACTACACCTTCCCTTATAATATCAACTATATATCTATTATAATACCTAATATTTCTTTATGTTCCTTGCTATTATTATCTATAATAAAGTGTATATAGTAGCAACTCTGCTGAAATGTCAATTAACAAGAATTTAAATTATTCTATAAATTTCTTTTGATAAAATCTTTGTTGCTAAAGATTTGTTTCTTATTTATAAAATTTGAGAAGACAGCTGCTTGAATCTTTCCTGCGTTAAACTGGACATTATTTTCCATTCCACGATGGCGTTCATATCCTCTGATGTAGATATATTCTATATTGTTAGTGGAGGATTCATGTTTATCTTAAAAATGTTTGCCTTTTTCTCCACTTCAATGAATGATTCTTTGGAAAATAGAGGCGCTTCGGCTCTGGTTCCAGGGTGTAAACAGCACAAGTGCTAGTTTAGTTATGAAGCTGAAAAACCTCACTGAGGGCAGCAATCAGATTTTCTCGCTCGCGTTGGGAACGAGCAGCGGTCATTGGAGCCCGCGACATGAATTACAGCGCTGTCATCTGCAAAGCTGTACATAGCATTGTTTGTCCTGTCTAAGAGAACGTTGATATAGAGCAGCTGCAACAGGAACAGCGTGGGGGATAATATACACCTTGAGGAACTCCGGCATTGATTTTAAATTTCTCCGGTAGATGTCCCTCAATACCAACTCGGATTCTTCGATCTCTTAAGAAATCGGAAAGCCATAGAAGCAGTGCTGGTGGCATTCCGTATGCTGTCAATTTGTTTAACAATCCGGTATGCCACACCCTATCAAATGCTTTGGATATGTCGAGAGCCACTGCACGAGATTCGCCTAGCTTTCGATGGCTTTGGTCCACAGTTAGGTCACGTAAGTCCGGAGATCTCCCGTTGATATTTGAATACCACTCGCTTAGACCATTTTCCCTTTTTTTTTCCTCTTTTATTTTTGGATTGCTTTTATGATAATCATTATTAGCCACAAATACTGCATGTTCACGTTTCATTAACATGCAAAAACTAAAAAAGCCGTTCATACAAATCTGGCGCGAACGTTAATTCTGGATTTGAACGTTGTGGGAGTTAAGTTAACTACACCTGGTAGCACCTTAAATTTCACAAGTTCTCTGTTGTAACTCCCTAAATATTGATTTTTTTGGCGAACAAAATGCAACAATTTACCTAGCCACTTACATCCTCTGTTTAATGGATTTCCTAGAGCAATATTTGTGTATAAATTTCAAATTAAGTTGTTTCTAAGAAATGATGGCGACCATCCACAGATACCTTAGTCCTAGTATGTTTCAATTTCACTGTTTTAATAATTGTGTTTGTTCACTATTCCCTCGTATTTTAATTTAAACCGCCCATCATAGGAGCTGATATCGTAGCGCAATTTAGCAGGGACGCAGGAGAAAAGACGGCAACGCTGTCCGGTAGGCAGTCTCTCCCCAGTCTAGCCTTTATTAATCGCTTTCGAAAACTCTGGCTTTCCTACTCTCTGCATTCGTCGGCAGTCGCACTCGGCCCGTAAAGCGAAAGTCCCGCTAAATTTGCCAGTTTTCGAGGTCGCGCGCGCGTTTCCAGGATAACCTGCTCGATTTCCAGCTTTGCGGTAGGGCGTTGCAATACACCGTGAATAAATAGCAGTAAATATCAATACTTATTTTTCCATTGCTGTTTCCTTGTTCTTATTTTTTTTTGCGCACGTTTCTAATTATTATTTTCTTAACGTTATTTAATTTTCAGTTTACATTTCGAACAAAAGAAAATTTGTCATTTATTTGAAATTAAGATTCACTTTAAATTAGCTTTAGATACGTTTAGTGTTCAGAATAAGTAATATTAATGCTACAGACGAAACAGTGAAATAATTAACTCTTAAACAAGAAAAAAGTTCGGTGTATGAAAATTTAAATATTTGTTTGAAAATTTGATACTTGTTAAAAAAATACCACTTCTTCATTGAGCTAAAGTGTCTCTAAATCTGCAAAAAAAAAGGAAGGAGCGGAGAAGTATTTTTTTTTGAAATTTTCGATTTCCGTTTCTGTACAATATAAAATGACCTAGACTTTTTAATGATTAGCCTGTTTCACTTTAATTGGTTTTCACTGTTCAAAAACATTTACATAATAATTTCATTGTCAGAAGCTCACTTTGAACAGGACATTTTGTAACTTATGCATTTAAAATATAGCAGAAGTTCCCGGGGTTTTCTTTTCGTTATTGTTTTTGAAAGTTTATTTGTACAGGCAGCATCAAAATATCTATAGTTATATAGAATAGTTTTTCAAACATTTCATTTCTTTTTCTCACGGCGAGGCAATCATTTCACCAATTTAACGATCTGAAATACGAAACTATATATAATAACTGAATTAACAATATATTAACAAGAAAGCAGTTTGAAAGTTGAACTTAAGGGATAAGTGGTGCCCGTTTATAAAAGACAAAATTAAGAATTAAGAACCAACAATTATCAATTATAGGTTGGCTAACTCTTTTTTCTGTCGTCGATCATCACCCAAACAAATTATTTTGACTATGGCTCAACTGATTTCATATTAATGTTAATATCTCTCCGTTAGAACCTATTAATTTCAATTTATATATTTTATATATTTATATAATAAATAAATAATTAGTGAATTAATTAAAGAAGGAAATCACCCAATCATGGTATAGTTTCAAAATAGAGAAGTATAAGAAACAAACTTCAAAGTATTGAACTTGAAGATGTCAGATAGTGAAGAGGAATGCAGTGATAACACAAGTGGAGTTTCTGATTGGCCTGTAACCGAAGAATGGCTGCAGGCAGTATTAAAGGAACATCATAAAGACTTAACCGAACCAACAGGAATTACTATAATCGAATTTTCCGTCAAACCTGGATGCGAGACAGGAGAAAGTGTATTATCAGATATATTGGCAGTAACTGTTACCTATTGTTTAAGGTTAGTAACAAGCAGCTTCAATAGACTAGAAAGCACTGAATGCAGTGTTTAAAATCTTCTAACAAGTCACCTACTTATTTAAAAAGCTTCAACTAAGGGGTAAGTACTACGTATTGAGCATTGAATGACGGCTCACGCGTATAAAACGTAACTGTCTTAGAACGTGAGAAAAGAACTTTCCGATTGACTCAAACACTGTCGTTTTTGTTCTAATACTGAGTTTGCTGTTAATAATATTAAATTTTATACTTTTATTAATAATACTATATTGCCCTTTTATTGTAAAAAGTCCCCAATGTCGTCATTAGCACTTCCTTCGAGCTATATGTCTCATTTAGTTCGTTATCCCTTTTCTCTACACATTTTCCTGTTTTAATTGTAATAGTCATGTATGTATACGTGTTGTGTATACAGCTTATAATTTATACTGAACAGACATCCAAGCTTGCACTGGCTGATTTTTCCATTTTACAACAATATCTATCTACACTGTTTCAAACGATTTCTTGATTTCAAATCCTACAACTTGTTGACTAAGGGGTTATTAACAGATTGTAAATTTTACTTAACAGGGAGGCAAAAGCTGGAGGTGAAGGAACGTAAGGATCGTAAAATTTAGGAAATTCAGCTAAACCTGGAAAATATTTAATCTGACAATAACAACAATAGTTTAATAATATTATTTTTGCTCATTCATTTCGTTAGTGGTTCATTTTTAGACACATTCCTTGACATGTTTCGACTAAATTTCATGAATTTAAATTCGTTCTTAGTAATTCTGTTAGAAAAATTTATAAAAAATCAGCATTTTTTTTTGTTTTAAACAATATAGGTCTTGCTGATCGACAAACTTAAAAAAGTACAAAATAAATGAAGTAGAAAAAACTTTTTTTCTATGATGATTGCCAACAGTTTTTGTTGGCAACAGTTTTTTAAAGTCATAGAAATACTCCAAGCTGTTGCATGCATAACCCCGAATATTAGAGCACTTAACAGAAAAATCATTCCAAAAGAATTTTAGAGAATCTCTATAATCAAAAAATCGTGAACGGTGATTTGGCTTAAAGAACTAAAAGTCTATATCTGAACTTTACTATTTTATAAAAATAGTAATATTACTGAACAATTATTTCAGTGCAAAATTTAAAGATAAAACAAAATTTGATGAACTATATTATGTGACTAAATTAATTGTAATAACAGTTTACGGAAAAGCGTGGAAAGGGTGGTTTTTCAATTAATAAAAGGTTACTTTAATAAGTAACCAAACTAACCCAAACTTACATTAAAATTCACTTGTGTTGCAAATATTGGAACTGAACCTAATTTTCAGAATACTGAAATGGCAAAAGCAATGTAAAGTATTCTTTCTAATAGAAAACACACAACCAAGCTCTGAAGGACAAGAAGAAATTTATCAATATTGAAAAAAATAACTCATATTCATTCTCTCGTTGATAACTAACTACATATTTTTCAGTTAAAGATTTTAATGCAAAAACAAGGATTTCTGCTGTTATTGCTGACCGGTTATTTGGGTTACTAAATGAGCAACGACAAGTATTATAATAATAAAAGTTACATTTACTAAATTTTAAAATAAGTCGTTACTTTCTGAAAATATCACTTTTACCAAGAAAACTGACATGGGGTCAATTTTCTTGATAAAAGTAATGTTTCAGGAAGTAACGACTTATTTTAAAATTTAGTAAATGTAACTATTATTCTTATAATATCTGACGTTTCTCATATCATTTCTCTCATCATTTTAAAAGAAAGTATTGTGAACAAACTGTAGGTTTTTAATTTAGCGGAAACAGTTTGAAAAAGAATCAGGGTGATATGTATATAATATGATATGTATACATTGCCATTGCTTCTATGTGGCAGCTAAATGAGTCTTTGATCATAATAAATAAAATTTTGAAATTTCTTATTTCCGGGTCGTTTTCTTTTGGTCAAACACAAATAAGGAATGTGTCTTAAATTAAATTTCTTACTTCAAGCAATAAAAAAACTTCGAATTTTGTCCAGATGTGTTTTCCACAAATCGAGATATCCCGATTTATGTCAACTCAGATGAACCACTATATATGCATATTAATTGGAAAGTGAATGCAATTCTTTATACATGCATGGCTGATATTAAACAACAGGCTTTAATACATATACACTGAGCGACAAATTATACTTGCACATTTTTTAATCGCTAATAAAGCCCTATTTTGGATCTATTTAATTATTTTTTGAGGGCGTGCCTCCCTAGGATGTCTAAGTTTTGGTGGAACTTACAGAATTTTTTTTCCAAAACAATGCATTTAACCTTATTGCGAAAGAACTATAATAATTGTGGCTTTCTCTTAAATTTTTCAATAAGATACGGTCCTCGTATGACAAGACAGCCATACTTTTTTGATAAATTTAGTGCCGTGTTGACAGTTAGTAACCAGGTCTTGTGTTACCATGAACAGCTGCATAAAAAACGCATTAATAAAAACATTACCTATTGGACGCATCGTAAGAAAAAAAATCATATTTCCTAAATCAAATTGTTTGGCAGTTTACCTTTTACGGCAGCATTTCCGATAGTTTACCTACCAAAAAAGAGGTATAGCTCAATTTTACGGAAACTCGATTTACTTTGCAACAAGATTAAATGCAACGCTTTACAAAAAATTCTGTTAGTATGCTACTGTCTATTTTTTTTTAAACAAGCTTGAACATTCTAGGAAGAGCCTTTCAAAAATTAATTAAATAGATGCAACAGATTATAAGATATTAGCGATTATAAAAGGTGCAAGCTTTATTTGACCACAGTATATAGCCCTCAACTCATCAAGCTACGGAATACAGCTTTTCAAATTAGCAAATATTTTCACAAACCAACTTTGTGATAAAACCAGAGTTCAAAGATTCTAATAATAATCTGTGATAAAACCAAATACGGTTCTGATATTCTAATTGTGGTCTTGCCACTATCGGCTCACTTAATAGTTAATCTCCATAGGTATACAATTCGAATAACCTCTTTATTTTAGGGGTGATCCAGAAGGAGCAAACCACAACTTAAATTTTATAATAAAACTCTTACCACAGGATCCGTTTAGTAGATTTTTTGTAACAGAGGCTCAATTCGATTTAAGAGAAATTAAATTTTATACAGAGGTAAGTAGTACGTATCAAACACCATCGTTAGCGAGAAACTTGTCGATAATCGGAATATCGCATGAATCATTTAAACATAATTACACAATGTGATTAGTACCATGTAAATACACAAGTTAATGTAAACATTTGTTGAATCTATATTATAATCGTTGTTTAGTGATCGCTTTGAAGACAATTGATATCTGACAGGATATTTACATTCAAAGATTCGTTTGATATTTTGAGCCTTTAACTTTGTTGCTATGTAATTGCTGCGAACAAACATAATAACTGTTTCAGAGTCTCATCACATTATGACCTCATTAAGTAGTTAAATACTCGTTAGCGTGTGTCATGAACTCATTACTTAACTTTGATGAGGTCACATTTTAAACGTACCAAATTATGTATTCGGTTATATAAATATTAGCGTGTTAAAGCGAATTTTTGCATACCTAGAAGAGACGACCTTATTTTAACAAAAAAAAGGTTCGTTTAAGTTGATATTATTAAAATATATTGTTGGAGAAAGTGTGATATATATATATGGGCACAAACGAAGTTTAATTTGTTCGTTATCGGCTTCTGCTTCTTACAGTTTTGTTAATTAGTTATTAGAACACTCAACATGTGCACACATTATACTGTTGCTTAAATAATAATATAAGCATTAAATAATCGTCACAATTTATTACTATTTACTAGTAAATAGCAAAAAACGAACTTCATCAATCTATCGAAGTTTTCTGTAGAAAGTAAAAACCTGAAGAAAATATAACAAGTTAGATTAAACAATAAATAAAATTCTATAAAAAGTAGTCCTAAACATGCAAAAGTAGGTTTGAGGGTCTTATTTCAAATATTGGGGCTACCACGACTAATAATAATAACAATAACAAACCGGATACCTAACAGGATGCCATATTTATTACAGTAAACGATATGGATTTAATTCTGATTTTTAGAAACACTGATTTGACCCTCTTGTGGTCACTATCGCCTACTTATGAATTACATTATAGATAAAAACACAAAAGAACCAGTTGCTATCTAAAATTACCAAATACCATGAGTTATGCAAAACGTCAGCATCATTATAAAAGTGCAACACCATTGGGGAAGTTACATCGAAAATTCAATTCAAAGCTTACTAAAGAGGTTTAGGGAAAACATGCTATTTCTCATATCGGTCAATATATATCTTCTGTATCTTTTTGTAAAAAATATAAAGAAAATTAAAAAATATATATTAAAGAGAAATGCAAAAATTATTAATCCAGAACAGAAAAACCACCTGTAAATCTCCATTTGATTGGAGGAATTGAAAACACCCAAATCGCTAATGAGATACCTCGAATCATATTTTTTCATAACATATACGCAATCAAGTCTTAAATATTATTTAAATCGACGGAACTTACAACAACGTAAAGCGAAGAAAATAAATGCTTTTCTTAATTTAAAATATATTTGAAATAATTGATAAAATAGAAACATTTTTAAGGTGGTTCCAGACTTGCAAACTTTTAAGAAGAAAGTTTACCCAGATGATCCTGAAAATGATTTCATCCTACCTATTCCGAAATGTTACTATGCTCACTACAGTTCTGGAGAAACCGAACCGGAACCAATTCCTCCCTCATCCGTCCTCGTACTAGAAAACATAAAACCGAATGGCTATCTATCCGTAGATTTTTCGAGTGGACTGGACTTGCGTCAAGCAAGAGCCGCAGTCGAGGCTATTGCAAAGGTGCATTCGTTGTCGTTGTGTTTAAAGGTTAGTACTGGAATTTTTAAACGTGAAATGCCGTTAAATAAAACGAATGCAATCAGCCTCCCAAAAGAATTAAAATATTTTCATGATTGTAAGTAGATGCAAAAATATAAAAAAAAATCTGCTTGACAATTATTTAAAAATATATTACTGTGGGCAGTCATTTTTTATGTAACCACCAAAATCCATTTTCCAAATCGATAACTATTTCAAAAGTGTCTAAAATGGTTTACCATTGAGAAGAAAAATGCTACTTCCAAAACTATTCTTAGGGAGGAAATGAATGACCCAGACAGAACGGGAGACCAAAGGCACCAAATGAAAAATAAAAACCTATTTTATTATGCCAGATAAAAAAACTTCAGCCCCCGCCGCAAGGAATTATTACCTTTTTGAATTAAAAGTTTCAAATTTCCATATTTTCAGTATAAGTACACAGTTTTAAAAACAAGCCAAAAAGTTGAATAACCGTAAAAAATATGAAAACTTGAACTTACCTATTAGCTATTAGCTAACCTAAACTGTATTAAACTTAAAAAATATACATAATTAAAGCAGACTGGTTTGGCTCTGATTAAAGATAATAAAAAGTGGTACTAGTAGGAATTTTTTAAAGCAGAGGATTAATTTCATTTAACTGAATTATGTATAATAATGTTAATGGTATAAACAAGTATATTCCATTACTAAAAGACAATTTATTCTCTATAACTATTTAAGTGAAATGTTAATAATGATATTCATTTAATTATTGACGATTTTACTCTGTTTTTAGATCTCTGAAGGTCAGATACTATCCGAAAAGTATCCGTTTCTTTTTCAAACTTCCCAAGCGTCAGATTCTTATCAACAATTGGTTGAGAGGGGTCTTCCTCAACTGTTTGATTTTTTGGAGAGTAAAAGCGAGCTTAAAGATATTTTAAACCGACTGAATCGTCTTCGTCCTCATACTAAAAAAATTATCGAAAATCTACTTGGAGCTGAAGAACCGATGGCACTTATAACGCATACGGATTTCTGGTGCAACAATCTTATGTTTCGAGAAGTTAAAGGTGTAAGTACAATTATTATTCTTTATGCTTAGCAAATAAAAATACTAAATATAAATAGAAAATGTACATGAAGAGAAACTTTATAGAAGACAACAAAGATGGACATTTCAACAAGATTAGTTTCGTTTAGTATGTCTGCCTGTAGATGCTGAATTAAATCACCAAAACATCAGATAGACCCTTATTCTTAAGGAACAGTTTTTTTCGGCTATTATTAGATTTAATGATATTAAACTTGGTGTATTTATTATTAGCAAATGAATCGGGTGGAGGAACACACAAGGTGCGCTATTAAAAATAACGAAGGTCCTTTTCTTCCAGCCACACCGCAATCAAACATCAGATACTTTTCTGCTCGACTTATTGGTTTGAACTAACTATACAGCTATCTAAAATGTAACAAATATTTCTATCACGAGGAACAGCATATTGTCACCCGGTACACAAGGTGTTTCAAAAACGCTCCGCCAAGATATAGAGATCTGGTCTGGAAGACTGCAAGGATTTTAAATATTTTAAAAATATTTACTCTTAACATTTCCTAAACAATAGGATACTTCGTTTTTGAACTTTGAATTGTTAATAGGCATGGTTTTAACTGTCTGTATTACCTAGGATCCCCTAATTTATGTGCGTAGTAACAGGATTAAGCTTGTCCTTCAAGCTCTACCAGCCCTAAAATATCGGGTGTGCATTCTTGAAATACCCTGAATATATGGTAAAAACTTGACTTGTAACGAATACATTCGCCACCAGGTTTTCAGTATTAAAATTTGTTTATATCGAAATTATATACTCTTACTATATTTCCAAAGTTTCATTAAACGTTTTTCGTTGAATCACTTGTCCAGTTTATTACCTCCAAGTCGGGGATCTGAATTTACATATCAAAATAATCAATATTTTCATTTTCACGAAAATTATATATGAAAAACAATTATTCCAGTAATTCTTCTTAAGTTTGTTTTCATTTATTCGAATAATCAGCCTAAATCAGCTGCCCCCTTCGCAGATAAATATTATAATACGTCACGATAATTATTTATTGAAGCCAAATTTAAATAAAATACCTTTTTTGCAGACATGTGAATGTATAATACTAGACTGGCAAATGGTCACTTATAGCAAACCTACGAACGATCTTGCTTTGTTACTGGTCAGTTCAGTGCCGGCTGATTTAAGACGTGAACACACAGAGCAGCTACTGGATACTTACTGGGAAAAATTAAGTACTATATGTAGAAAACTGAAAGTAGACATTGAAGAACTCTTGGAATACGACCGTAAAAAGCTTGGAGAAGACTTTAGAAAAGGGCAGTTGCTGGCACTGCTCTTGTGCATAGGTGAGTGTAACATTTTTCATCAACTACTTTATATGTTACATAGCCACCTTCACTTGATATCAGAATGTATTAAACCTTATTAAAATTCTTACTTAAGGGTCTTATAGTAAATAGAAGAAACACTCCTTCAAAAACTACAATGTATTAACAATTAAACATTACTTTGATAAGACTTGGTCGTTATGTCACTGTCTCAGAATCGATGAGAAGTTGCCTTCAAGTCAAATATTAATAGGCTATTTATTGTTTACTGCATTCAGTTATTCTTTAGACATTTTCTTCAATGATCTATTATTGTATGTGTTTAACCGTTCCAGGCTCAGTAGACCTAGCATTAGGAAATGCTCAAATGGAAGAACGCTTAGTGGAACTTCTAAAAGATCTTGATACAGAAGATCTTCTTAGCGCTGACGTGGCTCAAGACCAAAACTGAGAATACGCACAACTGATCTTTTGGGTGATATAATGCTGTGACAAAAGACGTTATTTAAATTTACCAAGTGCTACCTGGGTAGTGCGTATAGATTAGAGAAAAAAACTAGCGCAACTTGAATCGACATACGTATTGTGTAGATTACATTTAGAAGTATTTATTTGATATTTTTTTTTATATATATGCTTTATCCAATATCGTATTTAAGTGTGCTACATTAGAGTGTGGTTAGGTGATATCTAAAGTAGACAAATATCTGTATCTGGAAAATGTATTAACGTAATGTATTTGTTTGAGTGAAAGTACAAGAGCAAACATAATATCCATCGATAATATGGATATTTATCTAAAGAATTGGTAGAAGAGAATACGATTTTAGAAAACATACAATTCTATAATCATATTATAATTTACTTATAAAATCTTAGCATGATGTTTTAAGTAGGTTCCTACTTAGTTATCCTGTAATCTAATTTACTCTTTCCGGATATGGTATTATAATAGTATATTATGATATGAGTGTATAAGAGGGCCTTTAAAGCACGCGCGACATATTTCAAAACACGACGCGCAGCGGAGTGTTTTGTAAGTCCCAAGGGCTTTAAAGGCCTCGTATACACGTATATCATACGCTATTTTTTATTACAAATGCATCATAATCTCAAAAATGTTTTAAATATTAAACTTAAGGGATATATTGACGAATATAATATTAATCTGTCACATTTGACATGATCAAATGTTTCTATAGCAACCTTTAAAAAAGTAGCCGCATCATAAACATCATTTTAAACACGCTGCAGCGTGCGATAATCGTTGATTATGATGCATGCGTAATAAAAACAAGTTTATTCACATTTAGGCTAATTTTTCGAAAGAAAAAAATTTAATACTTGACCAGATACAAGGTTCTAAATTGACTTTTTTCAAGTTGGAGTGATGCTTATTTATAAATATACAGCACCTTAAAACAGAATAATTATTTACCTAATAATATTTCAATATGACACAAGCCTAACAAACCAGCCATTACAATGATATTGAATGGTTCTTATCAAAGTCAAACTCAAAGCTCGCCAAGTGCACATGAACTTTTTACTGTTTTACCTTTCCAATCATTTTAGAGTCGTCAGGATCACTTATTGGCACTTTTGCAATTGACACCCTAGTATCAGAACAGAATCCTATCTTGCATAGCTCAACCATTTTCTGCCCATTTAAAACCGGGGTGAAGTTAAAGGTAAAAAAGAGTTCAACAGAAAAATATTTCTGACCTCCACAAAATATCAGAAAATATCCGTTATGAACTTATGAACCTTCTCGAAAATGTTAAGCATTTAATCTTGCAAAAAAATGTTCCATATTTGTTTTGAGTGTACCAGCACAACGGTTGCCAGTAGACCATAGTGGTTTTCTAGGGGCTTTTCCAGTTCTATCGGTTGGTGTAAAAATAACAGGCAACAAATGATGACATTCGACAACTGGTAAACTAAACTACTATTTTTCAATATGCATCGCCTTACCGCATACAACTTTTATTAAAAATATTAGTGTGTAACTCTCATAACTTTCAATTTATGTATATTTCGCGTTTGTTGCCTGTAGAAATAAAATGGATATCAAAATGCAACCTTGAGGAATTCCACAATAGATCGTTTCAGGAGAACTGTCAGCATTTCACCCTCAATTATAAGAAAATATTAAAGTTTCATAAATAAACTAAACAGCTCGTCAAAAAAAAAAACAACGAAGAAATACAATTTTAGCATAATTTTTAAATTGTTGTAGTTTGAAAACGAATCGTACGATTTGACTAGCTCTTCCGATCCTTAAAGATTGATTCATTGAGATTTCACGTCGAGGTGCCGCTTTAGGCTACCAAGGATATTTGATTATACAGGGTTGAGGAGTAGTTCAAAATTGAAAAAGTTTAATCTATTGCATACACTGTTTGATGTATTAGACAATAGGCGCGCTTTGAAGTACAAGTCAAATTCCCGAAACGTTTTTTAAGTTTTTTAGTTGAAGCACAAAAAATATCGATTTCTTGCAAAAAGGCCTTTATCGTACAAAATTACGAAATTCTGCTACAGTTCCATTGATAACAATATTTCTATCGATAATCAAACAATTTTTTAATGTAGCACAGCCAACATTATACTGAACGTCCACATTCCCATCTTTCCATTGTACAAGAATATTGGTTTTGATGTTATTCTGCAAAAATGATCCGTTTTAGTGATAAGGAATTAGGCAATAATAAAAGGTAATTAAATCATAAGTTGCTACATACCTCTTATACTCTCCTAATAATACCCTAATAAACAACAGGCTGCGAGAGCGAGGTAAAAGTGATTTGATTGTTCTAATGTGTACGAATGAGATTATTATTCCCTTGGCCGAAAGCTTTGGAGACGATTTTATCTTAATAGATGACAATGCTCGTTCACATAGAGCGAGAAATGTTCAAGAAATTTTTAGACAGAATAATATTGAGCGCATGGATTGGCCTGCTAGATCTCTCGGTATGAATGTTATAAAGCATGTTTGGAGTAGAATAAAATTAGGATTCAATAAGAGAGAGTATAAGTAATAATAATTTCAATAACTTAGCGAATGCAATTAGAATAGAGTGGGAGGCTGTTCCACAAGACTGTTGCGAATTTCATGAACAGTATGTAAAGGAGAGTAGCGGATGTGCAGCGAGTCGGAGGTGGATCAATCATGTATTAATGAAAACATGACTGCAAGTAAAAACAACTTTTAACTTTTTCAATTCTTGTCCTGCTTTCTTTTATACTCTGTAGAGTATCCAAAATAGCCTTGTTATGGCAAAACGGGCGAATCTTAATGGAACGACCGTACAAACTACAGCAACTTTAAATTGATGCTGAAATTGTTTTTCTATTTTCGGAAAAAAATCGATATTTTTGTCAGAAGGCTTCAATTATAAAACTGACAAAAACGTCTCGAGACATTGACTTGGACTTCATATCGCGACTATATTTATCAACCAAGTACTGACGCAAATGAAACAGCTTAAACATTTTCAATATTTGAACTACTTTCTTCTCAGCCATGTGCCCATGTGTAACATCCAAATATCTTTGTTAGGTACCTTGACGTGAATTCTCAATGAAACAGCCTTAAAGGACCTGAAGAGCTTATCAAAATCCGCCAATTCGTAGTCAAACTACAGCAATTTAGTTTTTTCATTTTGACTAGCAGTTTATTACAATTTACATTTGCAAAGTATTTGCGCAATTTTACAGATATTATTAAACTATTCGTTGAATATTTAAAATAAAATCAGTTATAGATTCACTATATCTCCAGATATGTAAAAACCATATTGACTGACTAACAGAAAGTTATCGTTTCTATAAAAGTTTGTAATTTTCATTAAATATTTCTAATGATTGGTTGGTAAAATTGATATAGGTTCGTAATTAATTATTAGCAATATTATCTCTAACCATTTTTAAATATAGGCTAATCTTTTGCCATACATTTTTCGAAAAGCATTTGGAATGCTTTCGAAAAATTATCAGTTTCATTTCCATTTAATTTCAATCGAATTTAACACTTCAGTTACTTACAATAACATTCATAAAATATATCAGTTTACACCGGTTAACCAAAATTAATAAATGCAATTTACTTCACCTCTCTAAACACGTTCTCTACTAAAAATAAAAACATATAGGTCATATAATTTTACCAAAAGAAACAAAGATTAACTCCACAAGCCAACATGATTTAATTTAATATTTCTATCTAGGAGGAAAGCCACGAAATTAGGCTCATATGTGAATATACAGAGTACAAATCTCAAGAGATTGCGGTTGATTGGCCACGTCACACCTTAATGATATTACTAGTAATATGCAGAGTTTTAAGCAACATGCACATTAAATCTCCCTTACTCTGTAATGTTTGCCCAAATATTCTCCACAATTATTCGATATTGAAAGTAAAGGTGTATTAACATGACCTAGTTCTTGTGTGACGATGCTTGCTTCTTTGTGTTTTGGAACATGTTCATTAGTAACCGAAAAAAAATACTGGTAAACTATTACTAAAGATTTTAAAAGTCCATATAAGTTAGAGTGCAATAACTGGCTTTGGTAAGAATTTGTTTATTGTGGAAACTAAAATGTGGTAACTAACCTCTCACCACTTCATTCAAAACAATGGTACTATCACCCAATACACCATACATAAAACCCTTATACTCATTAGACCATATATCTATAAAATATATATGATGCATTGGTGCCTATAATACCATTAAAGTAATGTGCTGATTATAAAGAAAACAATGGGAGATGGCGATAATATCATTCTGTATAAGTTTGTGTCATTAGCGATGTTCGTTATGTGAAATGATTGATAAATATACATTTATTTACTTATTTATATTCTTGAAGGCGCGAATATTTCTACTCTTCAAAAATTACCATTAGCCAGTACGAGAGCTGCTCTTTGCACATGCTCAAAAAACTGGAATGAGAAAACTCATGCAAGTTTCTATACATCTTTCTCACAATGTTTGCCCCATGACTTGGCTAATACATGCGATACACTTAGTTTATATGCCTTATACCCATGAAAATAAGGCCGTGCCTATGAGATAACTTATGCGAATATCTATATAGCTGTCTCACAATGTTTGCCCCAGGACCTGGCTAATACATGCGATGTACTTAGTTTATATGCCTCATATCCATTACAACAATGCCGTGCATCAGTGAACGTCACTCGGATCAAAGAATAATAACTATCTGTTAACGTAGTGACATGAAAACTAAAGGGCACTGTCATGTGATGGCTGGCATTAAGAGGAAGAATTTAATATTTTTTAAAAACATTTTCAAGGATTCTTAAGAAATTGCCGTTTTTTCCAGACTAGTAGTTCTAGTTTAAAAGAACTGCACACATGTAGTGCCAATTATTTTTAGAATACTGAACATGCCGATGATGAATGATGATGCCAACGTAGCTTACAATGGGGCACATTATATTTTCATTCTATTTATACTACTCAATACTGAATCAATTGAATTGAGATATATGATACCTAGAAATAATATACCTAGCATTTGTCATATAACTGAAAGATCCAATAACATATTGGTCAAAATAAAGATGTGTTTACAACTTGTCAACATCAGCACTAAACATACCTAACTTATAAAATTTGAAGTATAGAAGCAACAGTGCTCCAGTCAGTGCAATAGTGAGTTCTAAACGGTTTTGTGTCTTTGGAACGTACCTCACTTAGTTGCCACACATGATATTAAAAAACACAGTAAAATTCAACAATTCTCCAGACCTAGTATTTTTTTCATTTCTATTTGAACAAACCCAAGTTTCAGAATTGTTCGCTCCATTACCATCTTATGGTTGTATGTACAACTATCTACCCAAATAGAAATTCGATAAATTATTAACTAAAATTTCAATCAAGAAAGATACCCTACATAACGTGCACCTTTTAAAATATGGGTCGTATAATTAAATGTCTAAACATTTAAATTTGGATTGACTTGAAATGAAAGGTTGTTAAATAAAGCAACATGTACCCTACTGATTAAAAACATTCATAAAAAGCATCATTAATTAGTCTGCATACACGGGCTAATTGGCAACATAATATTCATAAAATAGGAAAATAAATAACTTATCAGAAATATTAAAGAGAAAATCAATATTTCACTTTGGATATATTTCACCAAACGCCACCTTGCATCGAAACACGAATTTAAAATATATAGATGCATGCAAGATAACAGGTTTCTGTATTCCAAAAAATCGATACAGAGGGTCATCAAAGAACAACATTATCTTCTGAGCAAACAAAATTTAGATGGCGCTTCGGTCATAGGAAGAATATAATAAAAAATTAAACTAATTTCTAAATATTAAGTAAAATATAAAAAGAGTGTCACATATGGAAATTGTTAATACTTTCTGGTCAAAACTAGTAATTAAACTTTAAAGATAGTCGAAAAAACAATATACTATAATTAAAAAACCTATTTGTCATTGTATAAACCAAAACAAAACAACTGTAATCATACGAAGTCGAGTGTGGCAAGATGAAGACAGGACATAATAGGTAAGCCAGAGGTACCGGACGTTTAACACGTAATGTAAATCGCTAAGATTATCACTTTAATTTAACCTATTGCCTGTAAGGGACTTATTTTACTACATCAGACTAGAGCAATTGCGAACCAATGGCCTGATACTGCACGACAGTCAATGAAAATACCCTCAGAGATTTATTATCTTTTGGAGCAGACGTAGAAAGAAGCTAGATATCCAGTATTTTGTCAAGACAAACACAAACTAGCACCACATTGAAAGAGTTATTGTATGAGAGTAGTTTGTATAGATTAATATTAACGATGACGGCTAAATTAAACGTTCTTTTGAGAAAATCGTATGGGCAAGTTTTATTTCATTCGAATCCTGTTTTTCGGCCGGATAAGTGGCAAAAATAACTTTAGAACTTGGAACTATTTTAAAATTCCAAGCCCCACCTTTCTACGGCTGCCAACATCTTCAGACCTGTCCCCAATTAAGCATGCATGGGATGTACTTGATGACTTGTAAATCTACCCCATCAGCGCAAGCCTATATTAGGACCCACGAACAGATATTCTGAACACGTGAACAGGCGTCAGGAAGGTACAGAATGCCAACAAATTAATTCTATTTAAAAAATGTTTAACAACTTAGCGAAGCCTTTCATAATTGAATAAAAGCCAAAGAGTGAATTTTACAGCAGAGCAGTAGGTCTTGGAGTTTCCGCGTCTATTGATGGAATTAGGATTTCGTTACACGAAAAAACTCGCAAGAAATTAATTGAAATAATCAACTGAATACGACGTGCATCAGAAATGAAGGAAATTTGTAAAACCCCAGCAGAAAGGTCTATTTAGAGGAGACTTGGGTAAAGGCACGCCAAGATATTGAAAAAATGTTGATAGACCACTGTGAGCACAGCAAAGAACGATTTTATCCATAGTTTTTTTACAAGTCGAACTAATTCCCCATGAAAAGGGCGCCCTATAATTGTTCTTCACATTGAATCAGAAGACTGATTTGTATTTTCTTTGTCGTTCATATTATTGCAAAGGGACTGTAGGTTTCCGTAATCAGAAAAATGGATAGAGTGCTATCAAACAAAAACATTAGTGCCCATTGTCAGTGTAGGTCATTAATGAGTGCAAACCTGCTTCTATGTTTGTACTAGTGCCAATGCACCTAACTTCAGACTGTTGCTGTGCTTCAGATATGATTCTCTCTGTCTAATGTAAGATGTCAAGTGTTAGAGTTAAGAAGTTGTTCCTTTAAAAAATTTATTAAAGATTAATTGTTAAAGTAGTGTAAACGTGGCCATTAACCGCTAATCTATACTTTTTATAACAATGGTTATCGGCCCAGATTTTTTAGCTCTCTAAAGACCCTGTCACATTTGGCAAACTGTTCTTGCATATCTCCAGTCATATCATATTTCAAACTTAAATAAAATAAAAATAAATAAAACTTCGAACATGTACCCTTTTTGCTAAAAATGCTCTCCAATTTACTTATCATATCTACGCCATTTTCAATTTCCTTTATAGATACCAAATGCCAATCTGCCATACTTTGAATAATTACCATGCAAGCTTTGCTATTTTTCTTTTGCCAATTATCATTTCCTCCACTTCCAGGTACGGTTAACACCTCATTTAAATCCACTGCTTTTAACACTGATTGCAGTCTAAATTTCCAGTTGTCAAAACCATTCGTATGAAAATGAATAAATTTAATCAGTTGAAGGATGTTGAAAATGAGTGTAGTGAAAATGAATATGAAGATAAAAATAATACTGAACTGGAAGGGAATGAAAATATGTTGCTAGAGAAAGATTTAAATCAAGGTTATGACAGAAATTTGCGATCAAGAAGAGAAAGGAAAATGCCAATAAAATTTGATGACTATGAAATTGATTTGAGTTGTATGGCATTGTTAAGTGAGGTTACTGATATTCTAAATTCTTATACTGAAGCAAAAGAAAGTATGTAGTGGGATTCATGGAAGGAAGCAATTAAAGAAGAATTAACTGCTTTAGAAAGCAATGATACATGGGAATTAGTAAAAAGACAAGGTGATGAAGAGATTATCAATAACCGATGGGTATTCAGTTAAGAAGAAAGATGATGGAAAACCAGTGTACAAGGCAAGGCTCGTCGCAAAAGGTTTTGAACAGAGCAATTTTGAAAATTATAAAATTCATGCCCC
>MU189183.1:0-12158 GCA_016904865.1 Pissodes strobi | reverse complement strand
AATGCCGATTTTAACAATTTTTTTGACAGCTTTTGCAGTTTTCAAGTCAGTTTTCCTCTAAAGGCTGTGAAAACTAATTCAAAGAATAATATACGTTTTTCACAGGAACTCTGTGGTGAAATGGATAATCTGGAAAAGCTTAACTGGTTAAAAAAACAATACCTCTGACACTACTATAAAAAGCAAATATTTACACGCAAAACAAGACATTAATAGGAAAATTATTCAGAAAAAAAAACATTTTATCACAATCGGATTACTAATTCAAAAAATAGAATGAGAACCTCCTGGTCTATATTAAATAAGTTTTGGGATAAATTGTCATCAGACAAAAAATATATTGTTGTTTACAATAACAATGACACATTGATTTCGAATCCCTCCGAGGTGGCTTCGGAATTTTGAAGCTATCTTTCTTCTGTAGTTTCAAACAAATTGAATGGCTATTATGATAGGAAATTCTCCCAAAATTGTACATTATGTAAAAATATCATTGGTAATTCATTTTATTATGAATTTGGATCAAGCGGTGATATTGAGACAATTGTTAAGAATATGCCTAATAAATAATCATGTGGCTATGACCATGTGCCTACTAGGCTTATTAAACTCGTTATTGGTGAAATTGCTCATATACTTACAGAGTTAGTTAATTTGGCGGTATGTTCGGGACGCTTTCCCGACAAATTAAAGAAATCAAGTCGTGCCGATATTTAAAAAGGAACATCCCAATAAAATTGAAAATTATCGACCTATATATTGAATCCTTTTTGAAAGATTATTGAAAAAAGTGTATATGAAAAGGTTTATTCCTTTATTTCGAAATGTAATATACTCACGGATACGCAACATGGATTTCGTAAAGGGCTCCCAACTGAGACGGGTTGTGCTGATTTGGTTCAGTATTGTAATAAGAAACTTGACAACCAAGAAATTGTTATTTCATTATCGTTTGACTTGACCCGAGCTTTTGACACAGTCGATAAAAAGTTTGTATCTTTGAAATTTGAACAAATGGGATTAAGGGATCACATTAATGCGTTCCTTGTATCATTTCTTTCGGACAGAGAGTTCTCTGTTATGACAGTCGGATCAATATCCGATAATTTCAATCAGGACGTAGGGATACCCCAAGGTAGCATCTTGGAGCCCTTGATCTTCCTTCTCTTTGTTTAATGATCTCCCACATCACATAAGTCTCGGACGTGTATTTTTATATGGGGATGACACCACAATTATAGTTTCTGATAAATGTGAAAGTAGGTTAGTTTGGGTTAGTTTTACTTCCTAGCGCAATTCGAACAAGCTGATGATTAATCATTCTAAGACAATTTGTATGAATGTGAGAAGTTTTAGAAAGAAGGCCTGTGATATTGACATTAACTTTAATAGCAACACGATTGGCTTCTCACCGTCCGGCAGTTTTCTGAGTTTAAACATGGATTGTCACATGTCCTGGAATTCTCATATCGATTTTGTGTCAAAAAAGCTAAACACAAGTGATTACCTCATAAATAGCCTTAAAACTTACGTCAATCGAGACAACCTGTTAAGTGTATACTATGCATTTGTTTTCTGCGCTGTCGTGTAATGTGATAGTCTGGGGCCAGGCCTCTGACACTCAGAGATTGCTCATTATTCAAAAGAGAATTCTGCGAACAATATTTGATTTACCATGTAAAACCTTCTGTAGAGATACTTTTAAAAATAATAAAATATTGACCGTGTATTCCATATATTTATACAGACTGCTTATCTATATTCATGACAATAAATTGAAATATCCGTCAAATAAAGATTTTCATAATTATGGGATTCGTGCACCGAATAATTTCTCCTTGAGAAAGCATAACTTGGAATCCTTTAAAAAATCTTATGTATATGCAGGAACAAAAATTTATAATCTTCTATCGCCCAACTTAAAGACTATAAAGAGCATTCTTCAATTTATAAGAAAGCTGAAAAAATTATATTCTGAAGCATTCTGCTCGGTAAATGAATTCATAAATTTCTTGGAGAAGGGACCCTAGAACCCTTTTCGTTGGTCAAACGCTGGTACTGTTAGTGGATTTTTTTTGTGTGATATTTTCATAAATGAATGTTGCTTGTATTGATGTATTTACTTGGGTTAGGTTACCATTTATTATTATATTGACGTGTTTCTATCTACTATTGTAGTGCTCGAAACCAAATAAATAATTTGAATTTGAATTTAATAATAATAATGATTGTCCCCTCAAATCAAATCCATTCTTCACATAACAGGACCCCCTTACGTTAATAAATTCGTTATGTAAAAAAAATATTAAGTACATCATTCAATCAGCACTGACATATTCTTTTCTTCATAATAGAAATTTAAGTACTACAACAGAGCAGTGCATTTTCAGTACTAACATATCAGAAGCCAAGTTTTCGTTGTTAGTATAAAGCGGATAAGATCACAAAAATAGGAAGTCAAGATCTGATGCCCATTCAGCTAAAACTTACTTTCTAGATTAGCAAACTCTCAATTTAATATTTGCAACGGTTAAACTAGTCAAAATTCGTGCGGATTTTTAACCAATGAATATCACCAAGTCTGAACATATCGGAGGACAGTTATCGATTGAAGGCACCTTTACAAACGCAACAAGGATGTAGTTATTGATCTAAATGTTAATGTAGAGAAAAGCGTTACTCGTCGTTAGGATTAAATCCTATGCTAATTTTAGTTTACTACCTCCATTGTTCGAAAATATAAAATAAATCTGCGCTCGCATAGAAACCATACATTTCTCACATTAATAAAAAAAACTATCTTCGCATATATTGTATTTTCTGTATATTCTATTTGTACTTACCGACGCAATTACTCCTCCAACAATTGCAGCATTCCTCTTATGCCTATTTGCAGTCCTATATCTAGCGAACAGCTTTTTTCCGACCCAGACTGGAATGCCTAGAAAGATTTCATATTACGTTAGAAACAAGTTAACTCACTGAAATAAAATTTACTGGCTATTGAGGCTATCTCTAAAATATCCTGTAGTACTGCTAATGGTTAATCCAAAAATTAAATTAATAATGCTAATAACGTACAAGTCTAAAAACATCTCGATTTTATTTTCAATATTGTCATAAAATATTTCCTGAACATCAGAACATGCGTTTTCCACTCTGTGCGCAGCCGAATTTACATATCACTTGATTACTGTGTAATCCAAATCTCGTTCCTGTTGGTACTACTAATATGTATGGCGGTATTATAAAGTTACAAAAAGATAGCGTAAATATGTTAAACTATATAAATGAATCAATTATTGCTTTAACATTATTACATTAATAAGGTTCCGTTTCTGACACGCCCAAAAGTGTATTCGAATACTCAACTCACCTATCACCATTGCGGGAACGGTAATACCTGCCACTAGAGCAATACCGATAGGCGCACCAACAAGGGTCCCAAGCTGCCATAAAATTTTCTTCTTTCTTGACCATGGTTTCTTTCCCCAGAAAGTACAACCGGACGGGCTAAAAAATATCGTATATAAAGTTAGAAATTGATATTACAAAGCTACTAATTGCTATTTTATTCATTTTGTTCCAGTTTGATAGTTTTATATAGATATTTGGATTTACATTTTGTCAATGTCAAATATTTTTAAAATTTCATTTATATGCCGCATTTAAGAAAAAAGATGCTGTATTTTGCACTCTTTGGTTTATTAATTCTAAATTTATTGAATCGATTTGCTGTTGATACGCTTGAAATTGCCGCATTTTTCTTTTAATATAAATTAACTGTATTTTAAGTATAGGTTAACAATATATTTGTATTAACTTTTATAACCCGTTGTTACTATTTATTTTAGTTGATAAGCCATGCACAATATTATTAGAATAGCTTGTCTTGAGTGATATTACATTATCGTGAAACCGCCAGCTAACCCATTTATATATTTTATTTTAAGAATTCCGTTAATAAAACCTGTAAATACGCTGCATGAGATTCGTCGATCCATATTTTAATTTCAGTTTGAAAATTTTATCACCTTTTGAGAACCCCTCGGTTGATGAACACCAATGGCCTGCTTCCATTTCTGAAGATCGTTAGATCGTTTTTAGAGCTCTGCTTTCTTTTGCAGTGTGAAGCGCGTGGATGCCATGAGGCTAACAGTTTTTTCCCATTATTTCTAGAAGCATTCCACGTTCGTCCTATAAGACCGAGACCGTCGAATCTCTCATAGTTAGTTCTCAAACACACAATCGAGGTACCGTTTGCCTAAATTAATGATTTAATTGCTTATCTGTGTTACCTTTTTTTTTGTGCATATATCGCCATTTGCTTTTGCGACTCACATGTTATCTTATCTACGCCTTTTTATCTAATTCGAATTTTTATTTGAATGTAATTTTGATCATATGGGGAAGTTTATATATTCTTTTAGGGGTGATTCATCTCTATCTTTCTTTATATTTTATATTCAAGTTGTCTGAACCCTAGTATCTTCTATTTGCCGATTGTCATTGAAAAATCATGGATAATTATTTTTTTTTTTGGAAAATTTGTTTCATAAAGAAAATATATTCAAGCGAGGGGGGGCTATGGTTTTTATTAGAGTATGGGGGCATCGTTTAATGCGCACTGGATTATTTCAGGCCTTCTTCCAGAGGGTACAACCTCTTTCTCGGAGGCCACGACCTTTACCTGCCGCTCGAGTCACCCTGTTCTAGTGGGTTGGAAGCAGGCTTTACCAGCAGCACTTATCTCGACCCCAAGCTATCAAGACCTCGGCTAGATCTTCCCTCAAGGCCATCGAGAGCCAATTCCCGAGGTATCTATAAGTGCCCGGCGTCTCCACCGGAGTTCGACAACCGGATTTGGGTATTGTACAGAAGTTTTATGTCTCATTAATTCTTATGTTTATCCATTTAATATAATCGCTCTTCGTCTTCTTTCCTTAATATAAATCAAACATTGAACGCCGAGTTCTGAGGTAGCTCATTAACTTTATTTACATTCATTCACTGGTTTATCGGACCAGTTAATCTGATTGCTTTGAATTTTGTCTCATCTTAATAAAAGTCAAGGTTGGCTCGATAATTTCATTCTTTTGATTCATTAGTCGAGTGATATAACCGCTCTGAATTTTATCTGTTTATAATATAAATGTCGCTTGCAATAGTTTTATTCTAGTTTTGCTCCTTTATTAATTTATCGAGTTTTTTTGATTTAATTATTGTGTCCGTTCATTGCGGCATATTATCATTGGTAGACTCAAAATCAGTGCAGCTATTAACGCACGCATACCTAGTTGTAATTAGCTTAGTTAACGTCAAGTGGTTGATAAGTAGTATTTAGTGCATTTAGTGGTAAGGCATACAGAACCGAGTATTACCAACCGAATTGGTATATTCTGTACAATCCCCATATTGTACTTTGTTTATTTTATAAATTACTTTAACAGTCATTTAACATTATTTTGCCTTTAACTAACCATATTTAAATTTAACATTTTTCTCCAGATAAACCGTTGCTGTGATTTCAAAAAAAAAAGAAAGAACTTAGTAGCAAATACATTGTTCCTTAAATTTTTAGATTGTTTTTTTTTATAGGTTAAGTTAATTGATTATAATCCCGCCATTATTCTCGTTTTCTTGTTAGTTTGAAATTAATTACTAAGTACCGGTTGATTTTATGAGCTGACCTAGCCACCCTGTACAACAGCAGCAGAGCTTTTTCCTTTTAGTTGGCTAGAACGGGTAGCGCTCGATAGGGCCCGGGCTTTGTAACACGACTCTCCGGGGCTAGGTTAATTTTTTAAAATTAATTGGGAAAAAAATCTTTGCTTACATTTTGGGTTCAATCAGAAAAACGTGTTGCAATATACGTGTTTTTGTTTCTAACACAGGCCATATCAATAAAAAGCTCTCTTCTTCTAGAAATTCAAAGTTATGCAATGTACAGGGTTATCCGCTATATTTTGACCAATGGATACCTCCGTTAATATTGGTTTTAGAAAGAAGTTCAAATTAGCATACTTTTATTATTTTTCCTGAACTATTATAAAATTAAATAAAAAAAACAATCGAACATCATAAGTCATATATTTTTTTTGTTAATTATGATTTTTTTTTATTGAATACCTGGTCTTTCTTTCCTGATTTCAAATATATATGGATTGCTGGCATTATTTTCAGCCGTTATGGAATTATATTGAATTTTATATCTACTTTTTTTAATAACTAACAATTTAGTAACCTATTAATTTTAATTTATTTTCATGGTTATTATTGTCTCTGACAAGTGGATAATAATGTCAGCTGATTTCCTATGAATGATGGGTTACACTGAGGCAGAGAAGCTGGAAATATTTAAGATATATAATATCTGTAGATGTAATATGCGTGATCCACGTCAAGAATACAGACGGCGTCGTTCAGAGGTAAATAATACTCCACTCACACTAACACTACTCGAAACATTTTTAATCAATTATCGACACGAAAAACTTTACAAAGGAAAACAAGATGTCATGAAATACTTGAAGATGAAGAACTTGCTGTTCTTAATAAATTATAATTTCATTATAATTTATTTATAATTATAATTTTTATAATTTTTTATCGTCAAATTATTTTATTTTCAGAGAATCTAGGAAAATCGTATGGAAGGATTACAGTAAAGGATACATTTACTCTGTTTGCGGATGATTCAACCATACGTTGGACAGGCAAAAATTTGAATGAACTTGAGTCAAATGTTAAAGATGGTGGCGTGGTAAAAAAATGGACAGATACCAACCAACTTTTTATCTCTCAATATCAAAAAGACAAACATTCTTACTTTTAAATGCAACGAACATCTCACCAAGGAGATTAATGAAATTGTCACCAACTTTCCCCTAAATGTAGCAACACATTTTATATGACAGCAGGATGGTGCACCGGGTCATAGTGTTCTATTTGTCAGGGATTTTTTAAATCAAAATTATGATACTTGGATTGGTCGTGGTGGTGTAATTGGATGGCCTCCTAACCCCGTTAGATACATTTCTGTGTGGATATTTGAAAGACAAAATAAGTTCAATGTGGCTGAATGATGTTGAACAAATGAAAGTTCATATATAAAATTAAATTAAGATCCGATTTTATTGCACCTGCCATAGAGCGATTGAAAGAAGGCTACCGCTTATACATTCAAGTGGGCGGGGGCACTTTGAGCACGTTAAAATAACTGCAATTGATTAAAATTGTTTTGAAAAGTGTTGGCACTAGATTTACCTCTGGATATCTTCTTGACGTGCGTCACGCTTATCCCCTCATTCATAGGAAACTGACATTATCATCACCCTGTCAGAAAGACAATGATGACCATGACAAATAATTAAAATTAATAGGTTGCTAAATTCTTAGTTATTTAAAAAGTAGATATATAAAATCAAATATAATTCCATAACGGCTAAAACTAATGCCATCAACCCTTATATATTTGAAATCAGAAAAGAATTCTGATTGAGATAAAACAGGTATTCCATTTAAAAAAAATCATTGTTTATTTATTTATTTATTCAATTCTCATGTCATCCAATATAAAAAACATGTTTACATACGTCCAATAAAATCCATGCACAATTAAAATGATTAAGAACTTATTTAAGACATATTAATATAAAACTGCCGAAAATTAAATACATATAATTAACCTATACAACATAAAGCACAAAACAATAAAATACGTACACAAAAACCTTTGATAACTAGCAACCTAAGTAGAAATTGTGCGGTCCTCCAATAACTCTTTAGTGCTATAATAGACTTTGCTAACCAGTAGGCTATAGACTTTCACTCTGAATACCCTCAGATCAAGACCTCTGACCTCTCGGGATAGCTTTTTATAGAATTTTACAGCCAGGAATTCAGGGTCATTCTAGCATTTGTTAAGTCTGCGGTGTGGCACCGAGTAGTCAGCACTGCCCCGCGTTGCTAGTCCATGGATCTCACCATTTGTGAGGTAGTTATTTTTGTTTTGATGAATATACAATAAATTTTGAAAGATGTATAAAGATGGAAATATAAGTATTTGTAAGTTGAGAAAACTAGTTTTACAGTTATCTCTGTGTCCAATACCAGCCAGGATGCGGGCAGCCCTCCGCTGCAGAGCAAGAACTCGCCGCTACCCCGCAAGAGTGTCCCCAGACAATAGCAGCATATGAAAGGGTGGAGTGGCACAACGCAAAATAGGCAGTCTTTAGAATTTTTGTTGAAACTTTTGTGGCCAGATTTCGCAATGCATATATACCACTGTACACTCTCTCAGGCACCGATTCCGTGTGCACACCCCAACTGAGCTCACAGTCCAAATAGACTCCAAGAAATTTTGTCTTATTTACTACTGAGAAAGGTGCCTCACCTGTCTTTCGAAATGCAAAAATTATGTTATCTGTCTTGTCTTGGTTGAGAATAAGACCATTGCATTGTGGCAAAACCACTGTTCAGATTAAAATTGTGCATCGCACAGCCCAAAGTCTCCTCAAAATCATTGCCCCTCACAGGCTCACAGACACAGAAGTGTCATCAGCAAATAAGATATAATTACCAATTCGATTGACAAATGGAAGGTCATTGACATAGATTAAAAACAACAGTGGCCCCATTATAAACCCCTGGGGTACACCATATGTCATAAGTTTTGGAGATGATAATACAGACATTGCCCATAGACACTATCTGTGAGCGCTCACTCAAAATACTGAAGTTTTAATTGAGTGGTCACTAAATTTATAGTATTTGAGTTTATGAATAAGCACACAATCGAACGCTTTGCTAAGATTACAGAAGGTGGTATTCACATATTTCCTATTCTCAAATGCCTCAGAAATATAGACCATATTCATTATGCCAGAAGCAGTACTAAGTCCTGCTCTGAACCCAAACTGCTGATTAGTTAGTAGCTTGTTTTCTTGTAAATATTCTTTCAGCAATGCACTTTTCCAGGATCTTAGACAAGACCGACAGTAGTGATATTGGCCGAAAATTAGACATGTCATTCTGATCTTCCTTTTTAAATATAGGAATGATTAGGGCCTTCTTCCAGATACCTGGAAAAGTGCATTCCTGAAGACACCTATTAATTAACTTGGTAATGGGCACAAGAAGCCGTTCCCTCACCAATTTTATAACTTTGACAGAGAGCCCGAAGCAATCTTTGCTGTTTTTATCCTTTACTTTGTTAAATATATCCCTCATTTCAATAAAAGAGAATTTCTTGATTTGAAAAGATATATCTGGAGGATTGACCAAGTTAAAGGGTGTAATAGTGATGTTAATATTACTGTTTGCCAATAGGTTTGGAACGACATTAACAAAATATTCGTCAAATTCATCAGGAGTAAAACTAGATCTAATAGGTTGAGTTGTTTTTTCGAGTGTTTCTGTGCCTATTTATTATATCCCATGTACACTTAGATTCTGTGCTCTGTGAATTAAATAGTCATTATAGTTGCGTTTAGCAAGACCAACTGCACTCCCATATTTGCAGTTATTATTTCTAGTAGATGAGAAAACCATTTGTCTAAACCCAAAAGAGGTCAAGAGGTCACATAAAGATACCTCATCCCTTTCTTTGGTTCCAAAATGAACGTTAAAATCTAGTACTACAATGTTTTTTTGTGTACCTATAACTTGTATGCATTGCTCAACTTTAATTAAAACACAAGCAAAGTCCGACCTTGGAGGCCTGTGATCGGTTTTTACCGCCACTTTTAGGTTGTTTTCCTTAAAAAAAAAAAACGATATTCTGTTCTAGAAGCTTCTTAATTTCACTTAAAAGCTTGTTTTTTTCACCCATCTCTGCCATTAGCATCTGATAAACCTGCAGTTGTTCTTTCAGGTGTTTGTTTTGCAAGATGAGGTTATCTTCCTTGTCACAGCAAATTATTCTTGTTTCATCAATTACATATAGCTCAGGAGTCCCTTTCTGCACACGAACACGAAACACTTGTCCGCACGATAAACACACCATACTACTGAAAATATTTTTTCTGCAGCACGTAAAATGCGTTTTCTTTTTGTCCTTATTTTCAACTTGCTTCTCACTTTCCGCCATCTTGGACTGAGAAATTAATAAAAAAATATATGACTTCTGACGCTAGATTGTCTTTTTCATTTCATTTTTTGATAGTTCAGGAAAAATACTAAAAGTTTGCTAATTTAAATTTCTTGGTCAAAATATAGCGGATCACCGTGTACACATAAAGGTAGAAATCTTCGCATAGAGTATTTAATAGCGGCGGTACAATGTTATACCTTACTTTACCTGAGAGATAGAATAAACAGCTTTTAAACAATTGAGATATTGCCTCTTGGTTTCAAAGGTTAACTTGATGTGCTTCACTGCGCCTTATCATAGCTTCGACTATGGTAAGAAAAACCTTATGGACCAAACAACTCAAGTACATAAATAGTCTTTGACCCATATGTTGAAAAAGTCATCATGGCCGCAACTCAATCATATGATTAGTTTTTGGCTTGGTCTATCAGCGCTAGTAGTTTAAATTTTTCATTCTTTTACGTCTTAAGGAAGTTCTTACATTTCCTCCTCCTTCTTAATTTTAAAACAGATCAAGTTAAAATGCAGCGCGGCGGCTGATGATCATTTCTTTAAATAGAAATGGAAATCATGTAGTACCCCATTTTAAATGCATTTGATATCAAATTCCGTTTTAAGAATTGTTAACTAGCCCAAACTAGAATCGTCTAGGTCTTTTACCTACATTTAGCTCTAAGGTTAAAAAGTTTTGTTGCATTATAAAGCGTTTTCCCACTAAAATTGCTGCAACCAAAAAGATTTCATGCTTTTCCTCTTCAAAAAAAAAAAATTATTTTAAATTATCGTTACAATACCCGTTCACGAATTAAATTCAAATTCAGAAACTATAAACGGTTTCCGTATGGATGCACAAATTATACGCATTCAGTTAAAAATATCGGCGAAATTTAACTATGCCCCTTAATATTTGACTCAATTTAATTGGATAGTTTCATTTTAGAGATCATGAACATCAGTGGCTACTTTCCTATGTTTTATTTTGTAATGTAAATAATATTGTTACCATATTGATTGACCTACTATTATTTTTACTGAGATCTAGACCCTATAGTTTCAATAATTTCATTATTTCAGGTTTCCCGGCAGACAAATTATTTAAAGCGAATAAACCTATGGAATATTATTGACAGAAATTATACTACTTACCTTAATTAATTGACATAAAATATACTGTTTATTTTTTTGGTGATGCAAATAAATATCCAGTTACCTTAAAAAATGTAGATCATTAATCTCCTTCATGCACAGCCAACAGAATTCAGCACCACACACAGCACACATCATGTGGTTACAAGAGCCGTCATCCATTTTCACTATCAGCACCTGACACCGAGGACATGGTTTTATATCATCTCCTGAAAAATATACATAACATATATTATTCCTGCAACTAATAGAGTAAAATGAAAGCTTAATGATAGTAACATGTACAAGATAGGGTAAACTGTTATTGGTTTCTATCTCTCAGAGGGATCAATATTTTATCATATAATGTAGTTTTTACTCTCGGTTGTATCAATTTGTACATAAAATAGTAATGCTTCATTTCATTAAATCGCAAAAAAAATTGCACTTGTATACAGCACGTTGTATATAACAACTTGACCTCTATTCACAAACTCACCATCAGGATAGAACAGCCGATCAATCAGTGATTTTAATTCTTTCTTGAACATGATTGTTATTAATGAATTATTTACATCACATACAAATATGTTCAGCCAACTTTCTTCAGTTTATTACATTCATAACTAATACAAGCATAAAAAAAGTTGAACTAAGAAAATAGTCAAATTCGTTATACAACTAATATAAAAACCAAACTCCTTAGGTGCTAAGGTAATCTAGCATTACAGCAGATTAGTTTTTACATGAATTTTAATGAAATTTGAAGAAGTTAATATCCTGAACGATACGTTTTTTTTGGTAAACTGTTATTTCAATTCCACCACCACATAACGAAGATTTCATACCAAAGTTGCCTTCAGATTTATCGGCCTGTCTAATTTTTATTTTATGAGGCTCGGTTGATTTTTATTGCAGATATAGTTTTAATATGTTTAGG
>JAEQML010048230.1:0-54492 GCA_016904865.1 Pissodes strobi | reverse complement strand
CTCTTCTCTCTACCGACAGTCGACGGTAAATTTATAACTTTTATCTTTGTAAACCTAGCTCCTTGCTAAACTTGTAGCTAAATTTGCTCGGTTTATTTTTGCTTGTGGCTCGTAATGCTCACTTTGACGAATGAAATGGGAGAACAGTGACATAATGTGAAATGTCGATCAGCTTTGTATTGTGATCTTAGCACATACAGCTTTCTTATCGCATACATTTGACTTAGGAAGAATTTGCATAGTTATTAATTTGTAATCTTGAAGTAATCATATCTCTATCAATTTTTAGCTTATTTTTAGAACCTTTCTTTTAAATAAACTTTTTCTGGGGACTTTCCATTTATTTTGTGTCAGATTCATTGACGAATCTTGTATTTTTAAACATAGTTTAATCATTCATTAACGAATCTTGTATTTTTGAACATAGTTTAATCATTCATTAACGAATTTTGTATTTTTGAACATAGTTTAATCATTCTTTAACGAATCTTGTATTTTTGGAACATAGTTTTATCAGATTCATTGACGAATCTTGTATTTTTAAACATAGTTTAATCATTCATTAACGAATCTTGCATTTTGGAACATAGTTTTATCAGATTCATTGACGAATCTTGGTTTTTTTTAATCATAGTTTAATCCTTCATTTACAAATCTTGTAATTTTTGATCATAGATTCAATTCTTAAGTAAAAGAGTTTGAAATATTTTGATGAGATTGTTTCAATTACTGTTCATTATTGTTCATTTTTTTCGTTTAATAACAACCAACATTCTGGTCTAAAACAAGTTTTTCTGTTTGCATATTTTCACGGAAATTGGCCAAAGAGCTTGGATTGATAGTCAATCATCAACCGAGTGTACCATTGCAGCATTAGACGTATCAGCTCTATAAGACGTTTTTTTGTCCTCTGGTGTTATCCTTACCCATAAAGACCTAACAAATAACAGGCAATTGGAGAAAAAGGGAACGAGGTGAAGAGAAGTGTGTCCAACCAGGGTTGAACGTCTAATCTAGCTAAGTATTTTATTTGCAAACGTAAAAATCACTGCTGGATCAGAATTTTTAAAGTTTTGACTAATTTCAAAGATTAATAGTTTAATTGTTTCTTTTTTCTAAAATCTAACATCAATCTAATTTTTCAACTCTAGAGGAACTCTGTTCAACAAAGTTGTAATTTGGATTGTTCATTTTAATAGTATTTATTGAAATAAAATTATTGTAAATTTGTTTTTAAGAACATTTTTTATTTCCGGCAAGAACGAAATTCTGCAGTTCTCAACGTCTATCAAGTGATTTTTGTTAGCTTTTAAGCTTTTATTGGTGATACTTGACAGTTCTTTGAGAATTGAGGAATTTCTGGCGCCCATGAAAAATCCTTACTAACCAATAAAATAAACTCGCGACCTAGCCGGCAACTTAGAATATTTCCAAAAGACATCAGGAACGTAAATCGTTACAATATTATAACAATTTCATAAAATAGCGTCTTCACAGAGGCGCGTGTCACAAAATAGCGCGCTAGTTTATAGCGGTATTACAAAATAGCATCGCAACTGAAAATCTTAAGTATGTACCTAAATAGCGCCATTATCAATATTATTATCTATATATTCTTTCGACACTCCTTTGGGTGTCGAAATGATATCATTTTGTATGCAAAATAGGCAATAGTTATTTATGCAACAAGTGTGCAAAGTGACCTATGGCTCATGCGACAATCCAATGAATAAAAAAAGGGTGCACATGAGTAGCATACAACCTTTTTTTCCAAAAAATAAAAGTTTTATTAAAGTATTTTACGCACTGCCCTAAATTTCAAAAAATATGTAGGTACGTTACGCACTAGTGCATAAAGTAATTTATTTTACGTACTTCATTAAAAAAGTATATTTTCAAGAATTAGAGAGTAAAGTGAATATTTTGCACATGGTAATAGAAAGGAGCATATTTAACTTTCTCTGAAGAATCTATTTTAATTAATTGATGAGTTTGTGTTAGTTTGGAGGAGCTAAATTAAAGCGGGCTCTTACAGATTAAGATAAACAAACCCACACCAACCATTACCATTAGTTAATTTAGTACCTACTCACCGAAACTAACCCAAACTAACTAGAATTTACCCAAATTAACCCAAATCAACCATCAGTAGAACTAAATTTGATTACTTATTAGAATAAGAACTTCATTACTAGCGTTATTTTAATAGGGCGCTATTTATTAAGCACACTTACATTACTCGTTATTTCAATAGGGCCCTTAAACAATGATGCTATTTTATGACGTGCCATTTCATTACTCTCACTATTTGTTATGAGAGTTACAAATACTAGAATACCAGCTTAATATAGCCAAATAGATATTTATTTCAATCGGATTAGCAAGATTGAGTAGCATGTCCTTTCTATTTTCGGTTCTTATGCCCATATCAATTCAATAAGCATGCAGGGACCCTCAAGTCCCACTATTGATGGAACTTTTACCTTAAAATAAGTTCTATAGTAGGCTTCCAGCAAAAATTCGGTTAGGTCTTCTACTAAAATATATGTTTCACCGAAATCCTTCTGATTTTGTTTTAAGCAAAGGCGATTAAATAGACGTATTTACTAATATCCGTATTTTGTTGAGTGATGCAACTGAACGCAGCATAAAATAAAATACCCAAAGCGACGAAGACTTGCTATGTTATGAAATATGTTCAAATATGTTTGGAGAACCATGGGAGAACCCTTTCATTGGTGCTATTCTTAATATCTTTCCCTTTACACCAATCTTCAAATTTTGCATAAGTTTGCTCGTATACGTCCCTATAGATTTTTCGGGAAGTAGGGATTCGGCAACGTTTTGCGATATGTCTTCTATATTCGAAGGGACACTCTCGGGATCCGAATCATTCATATTCATCTCCTAAAACGTTAAACGCGTTTCATTAAAGTGTCCATATTGAACTAGTATTATTAATAACTATAATACCATGCATTTTTGTCAGATCGAGGAACGCATCCATTTAATTAAAATATAAAGCACAACTAGCAAGTAACTTTTTCAAATCGTTCATATTGTTGCAGTGGAAGATAATAATCAACTAATTAATAATCTTTAGCCTTTTAATGTGACAAAACATGTTTGGTAATACTCAATATTACTAACTATCATGCCACATTTTTTTCTATAAATATGTGTTATGTGTCATTAAATAGAACGTATATGTACTTGTATTCCCCCCTTCCGCTACTGGGCAAATATATAATTGGTGTCTAACGAAAATAGTCATCAATATGAATGGAATATAACAACTTGGAGCTATAAATTACTTGTCAATTATGTTATTTTATTCTTTAAGTAATCGTTTATCTATGACATTAAATATTAAGGCTAAATCAACAACGATAAGATCGAATGCTGATTTACCCGGAAACAATGTTATTTTAGTGTTGCTTTATAATTGATATTGTGAATTTTCTGGGAAAACAACATGCATTGGAGCAGTCAACGATGCGATTTAGTAACTGCTTTGGCTTTTAAGTCAGAGCAGGAAAAACTGTTATAAAGAGAAGAGAATTATATGATTATTTTCTTATCTCAATATCCAAATCTTGTAGAAATGCATTGTTTGTTCTTTCTGGAGATAGGAGTGTTCAAAAACCATTTGAACATGTTTTAATGTTAATATTCCACGCCAGTGTGTATGGCCCTCCTAACAATGCCCTTTAAAACGTTTATTCAACGTTAATTTAACTAGAAGCAGAACTGCTTCGAACAATACAATCCACGTATTTCTAAACACAAGTAAGGGTCAGCTACAAGCAAAAACGCATCCGACCAATCACGGTGGTTCCTACAGCGACTACCGGAAACAGTCAATTTAGCGTCCCTAAAATTCCGATCTATATAATCGAATTTTATAAAAATTAGTCAGCCGATTTCAACCAGGTCTGTGTTAAAAATCATAATTTTAATTTAGACAACCGGTGATGTTAAGTTTTTGTATAACTCCTCTATATTTACAATAGATACCCCCTACGGAAGGGATGTTCCAGGAGTCTGGTGGGTAAGTTCACGCGCCAAGGGAGAAAGGACGCGCCCTTGCGTTCTTGAAGAGACATGTTCCTCGACTCACTCCCAAGTAAGTCGCGATAGTCCGCGCTTCCCGTGGCACTCGGCCATGGAAGTTGTTCCCTGATTCTCTCAGAAGTAAGACGCTATAGCAAGCGTTCCCTGTGGCACTCGGCCATGTAAGTAAACTCACTCGTTTACAGTTACTCTCTCTCAAAAGCCGGAAGATAAACGGCATTTTTAACACTCTGTCAATATTCTCTCTGCTTTATTATAATATAAAGTTTCCTATTTCCATTTCTCTGAGTTTAGCCTATGTGATCCCTGCATAGCGTGTTTTAGAATCCATTTTGTTGCGTGTATTAATAAAACCACATTTCTCAAAGGCATTCCTGTCATAATCCCTTCGTAAATTGAAGTTTTCTCTTACACACTCATACAGTGTGATGTTTGCCAGTGCATATTACTCTGCAAGGTAAAATAAACTCTCGACGTCATTGCGCGACCAACAGAAGTTATTTATACATATTACTGCATATTTTCAATTCACTCCAACTTAAGTCATTATTTGCAAGAAGATAAACTGCTCAACGATTGAACGTTGCTCGTCAATTCTTGAATATTCTGTACATAGCAGCTTATTGTGGGCATTAAGGTAATATATTTATTCTTTTATATTACTGTATTTCATCTTAGCGTTATCTCGGTTAATTAAGCTTGCACTGAGTGGTTCCGTAGGAACTTTAACAACCATTAAACTGTGTTTAGATGCAAGGTTGTATTTATAACCATATACTTTGTTAGGAATATAATTATTGTTTACGCAGTTCTTTAGTCTTTATAAGTATTGTTCTGATATTGTGTGAAGTCGATACCTAGCATCGACAGAAATTGTCTAAAAACTAGCACCAACAAAATTAAGTTCTTTAAATGTTTATATAGTTACGAGCTTTAAGTTGTTTTCAAGTAAAATAACATTAAAATATTCATATAATACTAAAGGTTTTTGTTTTATTTGCAAATTCACTTTAGAACTAGCCCCTAGCTCCTATATGGTACTGCCCATGTGCAGTCTCTGTTTGTTTAGAAAATCGACAAAGATCATATCTAAAACAAGGAGCTGGTCCATTAAGTTATATGCTGCATACGATAATACGCTTATTAGTATTTACTGTTAATGAATAATAGGCATATTTAAAGGGTGTTGATGGTTGCGCAGAAGAGAAGAATCATCGTAATCATGCATGGATTACTTCCTGTTCCTAGCTTGTGTCAAAGTCAAAGATCTAAATGGATCTTTTCTTGTGTTACCCGGAATTATGATTACATCCAAATCTTAGTGCTTTGTATATTCGATTGAACAGAGTTCGGTGATAAATATCTGGCTCATTCAACGTTTTTATCTAATAGAGTAATTAATCGTGATTTTCTACTATACATATATTGACTCTTATACCTCACACTCACCTATTTTTAACACAGTCACTAAATATGTAAATATGTTGACTTAGGAAATATTTACAGAGAGTTACAAATACTAGAACACCAGCTTGAGGAGGTTAAGGAAATACGGCAGACTACGTCATGCCAGGAAATATTGCTGTTAAGTAGTGCGATTGGCGTAATACGATCCTAATACGATCCTTTACAGTCCTACGCCACTATGGTATATTAGCCGCTTCTGATTGGTGGGTTAAAATCACTTTAGACTACTGTTAACTCTTCACGCTATTATTATAAGGTGATTTGTAATAAATATTTATCTAAAAGGGCATTTTGTGCTGTATTTTATTTGTATAGTATTTATTCCCTCAAATACAGTACTCCTCTGCTTCCTATTTAATCCATTACAATTCTCGGTCTTTGCAAAACCTTCAGGCTGAGCATGTTTATTCCCCTGCCTAAATACAAACAAATTGCAGTTTATATTTAGAAAAATGACTAACTCGCACAATTTAACTGCATCCATGCACCAATGCCACCATATAGCCAGCTACAAACATTACAAATATTCTCTGTGTATTGAAGAACTTTAAGAAAGCCAACTAATTTGATTAGTTTTGTGATGATAGCAAAGCTGTTTTATATGTGTAACAGTCCGATTTTGCCAAAATTTCATATGCCGCATTTAGGAAAAAAATGCTGTATTTTGCACTCATCGTTTATTAATTCTGAATTTATTGATTCGTTTTGCTAACAATTCGCTTGAAATTGTCGCCTTTCTTAATGTAAATTAACTCTGTTCTAAGTATGGGTTAACGATATATTTGTATTAGCATTGTAACACGTTGTGACTATGTTTATTTTATAAATGAAGAGTGAAGGCTGTGTGCATGTGCACTTAAAGATCCTTTACACAAATACTGCACTATGTAAAAATCGACCTCTCCTATTGGTCGATCCATCTCGTATTACGATATGGCTGCGTGATGCAATCGATTTCTGTCAAGAGTTCTTGTGGTGTAGGGGTTTATACAACTGGGTCTCACCTAGACGGCCTAGGTTCGAACCCCGTTGCTATTTTTTATTTTTTTTAAGATTATGTTTCTAAACAGTTTTTTTCTTGATTTTGGGTGTGTCTTGGGTTAGTTTGGGTTAGCACCTGGTTAGTTTCCTTTTCTTGAGCCCCCGTAGCGAGCGAAGCGAGCGGAGGGCCATGCGGATCGACCAATAGGAAAGGCCGATTTTTATATAGTGCACTATTTGTGTAAAGGATCTTATAATGCTGTGCATGTAAGAAATGTACTAAATGAAAAACTTTTGTATTCCATGCAAAAATTTAATCCAAAAGGACGTCTAGTCAACGTAACAGAGGGCTTTCGGCCTTAGCCATCATCAGTGTTACTTGTCAGTTGGAACAAAAGAACATATCCACAAGAGGCACAAACTACATCAAAACGACAACGGTCACGTCAAAATTTAAAAAACACTCTACATTATAAGAAAGGTTCACATAATTGAAACATTTAACAAATTAAAGACAAACGTGGGAACCACGCTTTGATAGAAAAAGACGTCCTTTCGGATTATATTTTTGCATGGAATATAAAAGTTTTTCATTTAGTACATGTTTATTTTAGTTGATAAGTGAAGCACATTGTTATTAGGATAGTTTGGCCTGATTTATATTACATTACTGTAGAACGGCCAGCGAACCGATTTATATTTTTAAGAATTCTGTTAATAAAACCTGCAAATACGCTGCATTAAACTCGTCGATTCATATTTTATTGTCCGTTTGAATAGTTCATAACTTTTTGGGAACCTCTTGGTTGCTGAACTCCAATTGCCGGCTGATCATTTCTGAGATCGTTAGATAGTTTTGAGACCCCTGCTTTTATCTTTCCACCCGGCTGCTGCTTTTTGTAACATTCGGTTGTTAGTCCCGAGTAATAGGAATGTACTATTTCCTATAAATGCCAGGTGTCGATTTAAATTTTTAAAAGTTTATCGTTTTGTTAGGGAATATTCTCTGGTATTTCTTGAATCACTTGATTTAAATGCCTTAATCCTTGCTTCCGCCGTCATGTTACCCTCATAATAAACGAGAACTAGGTCGTTTGGTATCTTAGAATTATTCCTTGTATCGTGCCACTCGGCATGTTTCAGCCGATCACTACTTGCAGTAGAAGGAGAAAGGCAAATTGATGAAAACCAATAATTATGTCTAGGGGCTGACTCTGAGCCCGATTGCGCAATAAACTGTTTTATGTACATCGTGATACAACTAGTCGTTTGTATGTCCTCAGATGGTCTAGAGGTCTGCATGATTAGCCTTCATTTCGGGGACCTGGCTCGGGTTCACACTCCGTTGGTTTTTTTTTAGTTTTTATTTCCTTTTTTAAGGTTATATTTCTAAACAGTTTTTTTCTTGTTTTTGGGTATGTCTTGGGTTAGTTTGGGTTAGCACATGGTTAGTTTCCTTTTCTTGAGTCCCCGTAGTAAGCGAAGCGAGCGGAGGGCCATGCGAAAAGTGAATTTAGGCTACCCACATTACTCCGCTCAGTTATGGGTCAGCCCGTAGACATAAGTTGAACCAATCGAGAGTTCTTCTAAGATCACCTTTCAAGGCGAGAAGACGGTTTGCCGTGAGTGCAGTCTCAGAGACTCCACATCTAGTTTGTGATTTAATTCCGTCCATTTATTGGGGATATACTGTGGTATCTCTTGGTGTTTTGACACGACCGATTTTCGGGATCTGCATACTGTACTAGGTAAGCATTTTCTTTGGAATTATTTTTTCCCCTATTGCTTGTGAAGCATGCGGACGACGCCATGACCCTAATGATTTTTCCCATTATTTCTAGCGGCTTTCCACGTTCGTCGTATAAGACCGAGACCGTCGAATTTCCCATAACCCTCACACACGATCGAGGTAATTATTGCTACAGTTTTTTACCTAAATTAATGATTTAATTGCTTTATCTGTGTTAACCTTTTTTGTGCATAGTCCGCCATTTGCTTTGCGTCCCATATGCTATCTTATCTACTCCATTTTTTCAAATCCGAATTTTTATTTTACTGTAACTTTAATGTTGATCGTATGGGGAAGTTTATATTTTCTTATAGGGGTGATTCATACCTATCTTTTTTTATTCATGTTGTCTGTACCTTAGTATCTCTTTTATTTGCTGATCGTTATTGCAAGTCCATGGTTTTTTCTAGGGGAATTTGTTTTATGAAGAAGATATATTTATGCAAGAGGGGCTATGGTTTTTTATTAAAGTAAGGGGGCTTTGTCTAATGCGCACTGGGTTATTTCAGAGCTTTACGAGCAGGCTACCACCTTTTACTACCAGACTACCACCTTTGCTACCAGGCTACCACTTTTCCTAGCAGGCTACAAGTTTTGCTAGCGGGCCACAACTTCAATTAGTGGGCCACAGTTCAATTATCAGCCAATCTTGACATCGAGCTATCGAGTCCTCGGCTAGTTTTCCCCGGGGCCATCGAGTGGCAGTACCTGAGGTATCTATAGGTGCCCGGCGCCTCCACCAGAGTTCGACGACCGGATTTGGGTATCGTATAGAAGCTTTATCTTTCATTAATTCGTTTGTTTATCTGATTAATATAATCGCTCTTAGTTTTCCTTCTTTTAATATAAGTCAAACATAGACCGCCAAGCTCTAAGATAGCTCATTAATTTTATTTTCATTTATTCACTGGTTTATCGGACCAGTTAATCTAATTGCTCTGAATTTTCTCTTTTTAATATAAGTCGAACATTGACCTGCTTTAAAACAGTTTCAATAATTTTATTCTTCTCATTCATTTATCGAGTAATATAACCGCTCTGAATTTTCTCTCTTTATAATACGAATCAAGCATCGACAGCCACTCTTTCAATAGTTTTATTCTAATTTTATTCTTTTTATTCATTTATCGAGTCATTTGATTTAATTATTGTGGCCGTTTATTGCTACATTTAAAATCGGTGCAGCTATTAGCGCACGCATACCTAGCTGTAATTAGCTTAGTTAACATCAAAGTGATCACTTCGGTTTGTAGTATTTGGTGCATTTAGTTGTAAGACATACAGTACCGTTAACAACACAATCGGTCTCCGTACAATCTCCATAGTGTACTCTATTTATCAATTTCTTTAATAATCAGTAGACATTCCTTGGTCTTTAAAATTGCAAATTTTACTGTAAATTGTTGCTGTGTTTTCAAAAAAAAAAGAACTTCGTAGCAAATATATTGTTCCTTAAATTTTAGATAGTGTTTTCTTGTTTACTTGTTAAGTTGAGATTATTAAATCAAAGGTACCTTTTGATTTAATAAGCGGGCCTAGCCACCCTGCACAACACTCGCGGAGCTTTTCCAGTTTAGTTAGACAGAAATGGTGGCGCTCTAACGACCCCGCTACCGGGGCTGGGCATTTGTAACACGACTCTCCGGGGCTAGGTTTCCTTTTAATTGAAAAAAAAAATCTTTACTTTTAGCTTCAAGAAGAAAAACGTGTTGCATATGAATACTGAGAAAAAAACAACAACATAAAAGCTCGTCGAATGATTCTTTATTTTAATGGTAGTAACAATAAAAAAACTCAAGAACAGTTTTACGGTTAATAGAATTTTCAATTAAGTCAAGAAAATATTTACAATCTTCATCACGGACTTTCTTTTAATTTAGTTATATGCTGCCCAATAAGACCAATACGTTTAAATTATGACATGTCATCATCATCCAGTATTAAGACCAACAAACAATGCTCTGTTTTTACTTCTATTTATAAAAATTCCGAGTATATATTTCTGACAAACAAATCCTGATTGATACTAAGTTCTAAGTAACTTCAAATATATATTGCAAATCAATTTGATGACAGCCGGTTGTAAAAGCTAGAGCTAATTTAAACATACTTTATCAGAACAGCGAAACATGATAAAGTAATTAAAACAATGGGGGTTTCTAATACATCGCTTTTTCCTAGGATTGCCTCTGGACCAGGAGTAGTACTTGATGTTCCAATAGCAGTAGACGGCGACGTAGTTACCACTTTATCGACACTAACTTCAAAATATTGCCTTAGTTCATCCAAATGGTTGTCCAGCCAGATAACGTTAATATCGGTTATTTCCAAAGCTTCATCCACCACACTTTTAAATTCTTCTGCTAGATTATCCGTATTTCGCAAAAATTGTCTAAACTGAAATGCAATAATTTATATTATTTAGTTATATTAGTAACTATAGAGGTTTCCTAAGTACAGGGTGACTCAGATAATTATTTAACTAGAAATATCTCTATTATTTTTGAAATTTTATAATATATCATGTATCAAACCTTAACAATTTTCCAAATATTGAAGGTTTTAGAATTACGATATACTATGATTTTTTTGAAATAATTTCTTACTTTTTTAGATACCTGCTGCTCCTGGAGATTTAGATTTATTTTTTAAACATCAACAAGCTGTTGAGCCAATTGCTTTTCAAGAACGAATGGGATCCGGTTTTTATCCGTGACAACTTAAATGGGTTAAGAAGAGACTTTCTTCATGGTAATTATCAAGTGAGAATAGTTATATATGGAATAATAAACTTGCCAGCGAACTTCCCTGATCTAATGCCCATAATACCTTACTTTGGGGCTATTTGAAAAATACAGTCTACCGAGAAAGAAGTAAAAATATTGAAGGAATTTGGAGAAAAATTGTCGAAGAAATAAAAAATTTAATTGGGAACGAAAATAAAGCAATTATTATAAATGTATGTTAGAAATTATACGTTTTATTTATATTCTTGTTTATGGTTGATTATAAGTTTTAATTGCCTAGAATGTTATTTCCAAATTTAATAAACATAGGTAATTTAAAAACTATATATTATAGCTCATTGTTTCACATATTAGCAGAAAATGCAGATGAATCATAAATCAGATTTCAAACATCAACGCCAGGTAGCAGCAGGTATAGGTAAGCAATTATAACAGTATTTCATAATTCTAAAGCCTTCAATATTTCCAGAACCGTTGGGGTTTGATACATAGTCCCACATAGTATGTAAAGTTCCGCTAATCTGAACTCCCATAATCCGGATTCTCCAGTAGTTCAAACAAAATTGAAATATTTGTTATTGTCAACTTCTTTAGTGAGGCTAGAGTCAGAAAAAATGCTAATCGAAGTGAAACTCCCTTTTACTTAGCCCCCGTGGAAATTAGGTATCAGGACATCTAGCCGGGGTAAAATGAAGGTCCTGAGCGAAAACTGGACCCACAAATCAAAACAAATTATAACAAAAGTTATAGAAAAAGACGAAGGGGTTCAGCTACGAGGTCGGGGATGGCAAAAATGGAAAGCAAATAAATGCTTTATGAAAAAACGTAAATTTTTGAAAAATGGGAAAAAAATTTAAAAAACGTTCAGTAATAAAAGTATTATACAACGAAATAAGAAAAAAAAGTCATAAAAAAACAAAAGATTGTTCGGAAAGTTAATAAAAGTATTATAAAACCAAATATTTAAGAAAAAAAATTTATAGAAAGGGAAGAAAAAATTGATCGGAATGGTAAAAAAAGTAGTATTATAAAACGAAATAGAGAAAATAAAATAATTAAAAAAAGGTGAGAAAAAAAAGCTTAAAAAAATATAAAGCTCAGTTCAAAAGCTTTAAAAAATAGATAACTCCGGATCATAATATGTTGCATTGACATTTACCTACGTCATAGCCTCGTGTAAGTAAGTGATTCCCAAAAACCCAAAAAACGATAAGTCGAGATTTCCCTAATGATTAAGAGACTTCATGGCGCAAAAGAGACCACAAAAAACATTAACTCCACCGAAAAACACGACATATTTTAAAACTTAAAAGTTACGTTACTGGAAAAGTATTGTCTATTAAGTATGGAGTTGATATGTAGACCAATCGGGTGTGAAAAGAACATTTGGACAAGTAATGAGGTGTATACGTTAACATGACCCTCCGAGTACTTTTTTATGTTCGGCACATACACATAAGGAAAATCCTATGCCACACAAGGAGCGGTGCGTGTGCGGCGAAGATGGTGGACGTTGGACTTTATGCCCAGCGCATAAAGTCCAACGTAGTTTTCGAGAAGGACGTTACTCGGAAGTCCGTTCCAGAGCGAGACAGTCCTCCAGACAAAGTAATCGCGCAATAGCGACGTCCTAGGTGTTCGCAACTGAATCGTATGTTGATGAGCAGCGTGTGTCTGACGGGTGTTTCTGTTTGGTACAACTTTGGGTGAAATCATAAGTACCGGCTCGTTCGAACACCTTCCGTGGTAGTATCTATAGTAAAGCGATAGGTCCTCCACTTTTCTTCAATGTTAAAGGATATCAAGGTATTTAGTCAACTCTGGGTCATCCACAAGACGAAGTGCTCTCCTCTGTATGATGCCCAATATCTTAAGCAAGTGTTTGGTTGCCGAGCTCCACACATGGGAACAGTATTCCAGAGATGGTCTCATCTGGACCTTATAGAGCAGTAACAGCTGATGAGGTGTTGTATACACCACTTTTTGCTCTATAGGGTGCTCCTAGCTTTTGTGTTGGTGTCTTCGCGATTTTGGTAACGTGATTACGCAAAGACACGTTATTTTCTACGTTGATGCCCAGCAAGCCAGAGTTAATGTTTGTCCTGTCATTGATGTCAGGTCTTCGGTGTTTGCTATTGTTGAGAAGACAGCTGCTTGAGTCATTCCTGCGTTAACCTGGACACAAAATAAGCATCCCATACCACTATGGCGTATTGTTACGTTTTTGCCGTGGTTTCTGAACGAAATTACAACTTTTACTATTTCAAACTAATATTCTCTTTATTCTCTACCACTGTATACAATTAAACACACTAAACTACTTTTATAACTTTACAACTAATAGCTTTTTACAATTCAACACTCAATGATTAACTAACTCAACACGCTTTAGTTAATGCTCCTTGTATACAATCTCAAATTTATCACGAATACTCGGGAAGAAGCGAGGCCACTCTCGACTCGGGCATCGAGACAATTCCAGCGTTCCTGAATCTTCGCGGCTGGCGCGGCGCGACGATGACTCATACATAGACCCGACAAGGCCAGTTCTATAGGGTAGCATAAAATATTCGGATAGTTGCTAGCCGTGAAAATATCCTCATTGATGGTAGCAATCTGATGCTCGCGCTGGGAACCAGCAGCGGTCATTGTAGTTCGCGACATCAACGAGGATATAAGAGTGCTGTCGTCTGCAAAGCTGTAAATAAAATTGTTTGTCGTCCTGTCTAAAAGATCGTTCAGATAGAGCAGGAAGAGTGTTGGAGACAATATACACCCTTGAGGAACTTCGGCATTGATTTTAAATTCCTCCAAAAGATGTTCATCATTACCAACTCGGATGCTTCGATCTCTTCAGAAATTGGAAAGCCATGGAAGCAGTGCTGGTGGTAGTCCGTGTGCTGTCAATTTGCTTAACAATCCTTCATGCCGCACCCTATCAAATGCTTCGGATATGTCGAGAGCCACTGCACGAGATTCGCCGTAGCTCTCGATGGCTTTGGTCCACAGGTAGGTCACGTAAGTCAGGAGATCTCCCGTCGATCTGTGCTTGCAGAAGCCATACTGGCGAACGCCCGATCGCTTATGATGCCTGCCGATTCGAGATATTTTAAGAGCTGTTCGTTGATCAGTTTCTCTACGACTTTGATGGGAATTAAGGCAATTGGACGGTAGTCATATGGAATCGTTTTTTTTTTTTACCTTTCTTCGGCATTGGTTGCACTTGAGCGCATTTCCAGCTAGAAGGAAAACATGCAGTTTTGTATGATAGGGAGAAAAACCTGTATAGTGGAGCTGTTAGTTCAGCACCACATTTCTTAAGCACTATTGCTGGAACGCCATCCGGTCCTGTTGCCTTGTTAGTGTCTAGGCTTTTGAGTATTTGTTTCCCTTCGTGTTGGCGAAATACCAGACTCGGCATTGAGCAATTCACTCTCGGGATAGTTGGGAGAGTCTTTCCTTAATGATCTAAGGTAGAATTCGATGCAAATATTTCGGCAAGAATGTTCGCCTTTTCATTTGTCCTTTTTCCGCCATTGAGCCATCATCCTTGGTCAGTGGTGGGATTGACGTCTTTGAGAAACCCTGACTGATTGACAGCTTTGGCAACTGAACAACTGATCCGATAGGACAATTGAGAAGCTTGTTCTTAATCTGCTGGTTATATCCCTCCTTGCTCTCGTCAATGGTCCGCTTACACTGGTTTCTAGTCGTGATGAATATATTTCGATTTTCGGATATCGGATCTCGGCGCCATTTGCGCTCTTGGGCAGTTTTTTCCAAACCATGGTTTACTGCTTGAGACACGTTTCATAGAATAGAGAATGAAACCTTTCATACCAGCTCGGATAACTTGAGTTATCTCATCGGCAGATTCAGGATTGATTTGATTCCTTCCAAGAAAAAGAAAGGTAGAACTGGCGAGATCACGCCACTTTGTAGATTTGTAGTGCCAAGCCTTTCGGGTAATTTATTAATATTATGGTAATTTTGCAGCTACATCTTAACTGGCCATGAGAAAATTTAGAAAAAAGGAGAAAACCCAATAATGGAAATTGAATTATAAGCTGGTTTCTTAAACAACGCGAAAAACATAAAACTATTACCTCTCATATTTTAATAGCAAAAGCGATACAACTTTACCTAAAATATTAGCGTAAGTAGAGGTTGGCTAAAATAACTTTAAGAAGAGACAAACCTCAAACTTAGTGGGAAGAAATCATCTAGCGATTCATATGTCAAACCATTAGCGAACAAAATGAGGGGAAAAAACAGTCAAATTTCTATTACCTACCCAAAATACTGCATAATAATAAGCCATATTCAAAATTTGACATCAATCCGATAAGTTCTTGAAATATATGGGTTTAAATACGCAGAATTCGAAGCGCGTCTCGATCGGGGATTTGACGTAAAGCTAGTTTTACACTTATCCAAGTTCATGTCAAATAACTTTGACAAGGCGGCCTTGAATGAATTTCGTAAATGTAATACGGGACTTTGATATCAAATAACTTCAAGGTCGCCTTGTCAAAGTTCTTTGATGCAATTAGAACACGTCCAATTTTTCATCAAGTATTTGATCAAATTCGGGGGTACCAACATACATACATTAAAACCAGCCGCAATAATTATACCTAGAGCTGCAGCTTTATTTCTGTTTAAAGCTGTACGTTTCTTCATTATTATATGACAACACAATAATTAAATTTATCAAGTCAAAATATCCAATTTAGCATAACCTAAAAATGTGGTAAGTTGCCAGTTGGTAACAGTCTATAAACATCATTGGCGTCAAAGAAATTCACAAATGTAAAACGGTGCCGTCAAATTTTGTCTTCATCATATAAATTGTACAATAACTTTGATCAAAGTTCTTTGACATGAACTTGGATAAGTGTAAAACTAGCTTACTAAAATAGGATTACGTCCTGTTACTACTGTCATTGTCATAAATAAATATATATCCCAACGATACCTTCATATCTTATGACGTCACGCCTTTACAATGTTCCAGCTACACTATCTTATTTATTTTCACCGATTTAGACTTCTCAGAAAAATCTGATTTTTGGTATATCAACTTAATATGTCAAAGTCTTTTGAATAACATTATTTTTGAAAAATTGAAAATGAGCCTATTGCAGACAAATCAGCTTTATAGCACAGGCGAATCGGCACTGTTCTGGAAATTATTGCCAGATCATACTTTGGTACATGCTAAAGAAAAATCGGCACCTGGACGTAAAAAATCTAAGGACTTTTGCTCGCTATACAAATAGTGATGGCTTGCACAAGTTAAAAATGATGATTATAAGCAAATGAAGAAATCCAACAGTATTTAAGAATTATGCCATTCCAGTTGAATGTCACGCTACCAAACATGCCTTGATGACTTCAGCTTTATTTGTGAAATGGTTTTGCGAGCATTTTGCCCGACAAGTGAAAACATTTCAGAAAGATAATAATATGACTGGCAATAATAAAAGTGCTTATTAATAGATAATGCTCCGAGTCATGTAACTATGTTTCTTCCGCCTTTAATCCAACCAATGTATCAAAATGCCATACGACTCATTAAAATGTGTTACCGCCAGAGTCTATTAGTCCATGTTTTGTCTTTTCAAAAGGTGACGTTTCCATCACTCTAAGAGACATGATTTTTAAGTCACGAGAGCGACACTGAAGCGGAAGTTGTTAGGATTGATCTAAAAATGGGGCATGAGGAGGTTATTCGTTGTACTTCAGTACATGCATACATCTGAATTACTCAGTACATTTTAATTTAGATGGGAACTTTTTCTAAATTACATATTATATTTCACCGCAAAGATCCGAAGAATGATTAAATATTAATTAATAATTAATATTATAATTTTCTATTTAAAATTCAAAATAATTTTTCAGGAAAAGTATTTGATATGAAACAGTTGGTGGCAAATATAGATAGAATTTTTGACCTACTTGACAACATGGTGAAACTAATGCCGACAATGACGTTGATAAAAATGAGTATGCGTAAGTCCGAAAGTGAAAGTTCGTATGAAGAGGATAATTGACCACTATCTCATTCAGAAATTTAGTTCGCGCAAACGATCTTCCGATCAAAACTTAGGTCCAATCACTGATAAGATTCAAAACCCAGAAGTTAAAATTTTGACACCATGGTCATCACTGATAAGGTTCTAAACCCAAAAGTTCAAATTTTGACACCATGATAGTATTTCAAAAGATATTTGAATGACAGCTTTTTCCATTGGGGAGCAGAATTTTCAGCGCAATACTAACATCGAAAAACTAAAAATTTTACGTGCATTTTCTCAAGATAATCATCATTGGTATCCACGCTATCTGAAGTCCCCACGGATACACCTCTATTTGAATGCCAATTTCCTGTTACCACTTTTACCTGATGATATGCCCAGCGATGAATTTCATTTGCCTCGAGTAAATTTCTATGTTGTTGATAACCTGACTATTTCAGGCGAACAAGAAAAACACATTGTGGAAAATGCAAACTATGACTGATATAATTAGATATCGATACCGTCATATACCAAGAGCCAATAACCCCCTCTCTTCGCTGTTCTGTGCGACAATACGTTATAAATAAACCAAGACGAGTGGGAGGACTTAAACACTTTGCGGTAACTAATTGGAACAGTGCTTGACTTCGAGATTTATCAAGAGTCCGCAACTAACACACTCAACAGAGATTACGACTAACCCTTCAGTATCTTTACGGGTGGTTGAAACACTATTAAATAAATTAGAAGAGATACATATTGATGGTATTAGTACTATTATGGGAGTAATAATAATAGACAACAAATCTGCTATAATGGGTTCATCAGTGTATGGATCACCACCGGAAGAAAGAGTAAAAAAGGAAAATAACAGATATACAACGTCCAAAATATTAAAAGGCTTGCACTCAAAGAATGGGGAACTCGAAATTTGCGACCAAAAGCTGGTATAATATAGATTTTTTTCCTAGACAAAATGGGACCTTACATTTGTTTTATTTGGCAAGTGTAAATTCTTGGAAAGAATGTGATGATGACCATGCACTAACTGGAGGTAAACAAAAACCCCTGGGACTATTAGACTTCAGGTTACATTTGGGAGAATATTTTAGTATCAGGAACAAAAAAACGTGACCTAGAGGAAGAGAATAACACAGGACCAGAAACTGACGCCTCATTACCGTGGGAAGATAACCAATTTGATGGTTTGGAAGACTGACCGGTAAATGGCGACTTAAAGGACCCTCTCAGCTGCAGTTTTCGTGGATGTATAAGCCGATCAAAAATTAGATGTATGAAGTATAACGTGTTTTCGCGTTTGAGGAAATCAAAATCAAAAATAAATAATTCCATTAATTTCATAATTTTTCAAAGAAAATGTTTTTTCGTAGCCTGTATTTTTGGTGTTTAAAATAGATATTTGAAACAATTTAGAATTTTGATTATTAGTACCCAGACAATAGAGATCCAACATTCAATTATGACTTTCACTTTTGGCTCCTGATGTCCTGATTTCACAATTGTCATTCTGTACACAATAATAATTTTTGTGATATACAGTTTTGACTAATTCCAACATTTTTTAAAGGATCTTCTTACTTATAGTGCTTCAAGATGTCTTATTACATATCTAAAAAACTTACTTGTGATATTTGGTCATTTTCTGTTAGATGCTCTGCTAAACCCAAAAGTATGTTGCGCAAAATGTTCATATCTTGATACCTGAAATTGATGAGAATTTCCCATAAAATGCTTGACTTTTTGTACTTTCCAAATTCTTATCTCTCATTGTACACTTGCTATGTTTGAAGCTATTTAATTGGCTGAATAAACGTATCTATACATTCCCATAAAAAAAACGTATCAGTACCTTTTAGCAATGCTTTGGTGATTATCCATCAAAAATTTCAAAGCTTCGTTCGCTCCAACTTTACTATTTGTATAGACTGACGTAAATACTATTGACGCATCCTGGGGTTTTATGCCAGAACTCCCATCCAAAGTCAGGGATAAAGCTCTAAAACAGTACAATACAGTAGAGAGAATGATATGAATGAATGACCTGAAATCATGAAACTTCCTGCAAAATATTGTTATCAACTTAACTTTTTTTAAATGGCCACATATATCTTGAAAATGTCGTAAATATGCGCTTGTTTGAAAATATAATCATTCTGGTGATATGTACTAAAAACCAGTTCTCGCTAGCTCTTGGTTCAAACAATTTTTGAAGCTTTACGATTGGGTACATGAAAATACATTCTTACGGGTACCTTAAACTTAAATATTTCATCTAAAAGTAAATAAATTCACGTATGGACACTTTGCCAAAGTCCTCTTGACTCATGGTGGAGGTGAATTTATTTGCAACCACGGGATCTGATTTTTGTACAAAAATGGTATACGTCATAGAAAAACCATGCCGTGCTATCCACAACACAAATGTGTGTTCAGAAAGAGACAACCGAACGATTGTGAATAATGCGTTCAGGTGATGACCTAGCTCAATCATTGAGGGCGGAAATAGTAAATACAGCGTCCTACATTATGAATCGATTAAGAATTTCAAGTGTTGAAAATAAGTCACCACACGAGGTTTGGTTTAAGGAGAAGCCGAATTTGAAGCATTTGATGATCACTGGAAGCTTCTGTTATGTATAAAAGAAGTTTAGTTAGCTATGACAAAGAGAATGGCTATGGAATTTGGCTAAGAGAAACCAAACAACTAACACAATTGTGTTACGTAATTACGTAATGTGGTGTTTCCTTGGGGAAAATTGCTTTCACATCCAATGAACTAATGCAGTTAGTTTCGCCAGAAGAAATTGAAGTTCATAGAGAAACATCAGGCAGTGGTCATAAAGAAGAAAGGGAGATACTTGAAGAAGATCCAACTCATAAAAATGGCATAGAAAACATGTGAGATTTCGACTTTAATAATAAAGATTTAAAGAATACATCATGTCAGTCGCCTCAGAAATACTTGAGACAAAAGAACCAGGAAGTTATCAGTTAATTGTGGAGAAAAAGGGCAATAGTTGTTGGCGATAAAGAGAGAATTCTATTCACACGTGGGTTCTTGAAGATTTACCTGAATAAAGAGAGAGCCATTCCTTGGGTATTTAAGAAAAAAATAAATCAAGATGGTTCAATAGAAAAGTATAAAGCAAGATTAGTCATTAAAGGCTACTCATAGAAGAAGGGCATTGCTTATGATCAAACGTTCAGTCCAGTGGCAAAATCTGGTACCATACGGAAGGTACTAAGAATTGCTGCAAGTGAGAACATGGATGAAGAATGCAAGTCTGTGGAGCCGGAACAAATCGTATTTGTAGGTCTTCATGACCTCAAGCTGCTGGAATGGTAGATGTGTGAGCTTTTTAGATAAGCTTGAGTTTACGAATAGTGAAGCAATATTCCTTCATAAAAAAATAAGAAAGAAATGCCATTCTGTTGGCATTATACGTTGTCACTCACAGTGTACAACATTAACAGCATGAAAGATTCCTTCACTGAACACCTGAAAATATAACTAGTTGGTGTTAGAAATTAAATCTTGTGAAGATGGATCCGTACACGTCAGTCATGAAGCTTATGACAGAAAACTTTTGATTGCCGACCAATTATTAAAAAAACTGTAGAGCCAGGGAAGGAAATCCATGAAGATTCTGAAGAATGTTCATACATATCAGCTGTTGGTGCTCCAATCTCCCTCAAGACCCAAGCCAAGACCTGACATCTCGCTGTAAGAATTATTTCAAGAATTTTAGAGAATCCGACTTCTTCTGATGTTGTTCTTCTGTCACCTGAAGGGAACTCAAGACTATAGTATAGTATATCAGCTCAGGCATAAGGAATGAATCATTAGGGGATGTAGTGATGCTGATGATGGTAGTGATAGATAAATAGGCCGCTCAACTACAAGTGTGGATTGTTTATGTGCTGAGGGAGGAGCAGTATCTTGGCTCAAAGACATTCCTCAGTCGCAATTTCTATTACAGAAGCAGAAATAATCACTGCAAGTAAAGCTGCAAAAAGTTGATATGGTCAAAAAGCTTGTAATAGGAAACTTTTATGTTTACGCCAATTTTTAAAAATCTGTGAAGCCAGGGAAGGGAATCCAAGAAGTTGCTAAAGAATTTTTGTATAGGCAAGCTGTTGGTAACCTATCCTATCTCATGAGTGGTGCATGACCTGACATCTCTTACGCTGTAGAAATTATTTGAAGAATTTTAGAGAATCCGACTTCTTCAGATGTTGTTAAAGTTAAACGTATCTTCTGTTGCCTGAAGGGAACTCAAAACTATTATATTGTATATAAACCTAGGCATAAGGCACGAATCAGTAAGGAATATAGTGATGTTGCTCATGATGGTCATGAAGCAGTAGGTCGTTTATTTGTAGGTGTTGTTTGTTTATGTGCTGGCTAGCAGTATCTTGGCTTACTCAAAGACAATCTTGAGCAGCAATTTCTATAACCGAAGCAGAAATCGTCAATGTAAGAGTTGATGAGGCTGAAGCGATTCTATGAAGATGAAGAAGAACGCTCCTACACTTATAATGAAGCTGCCATTAGACTAGCTAGAATTGACTTACTTTATTTGATGATAAAGCTGTTGTTCAAGCCCGGACTGAATACTCTACTTGAAGCTATTGGGTTAAATAAAATACGTAATGAGCGATGGTGTTGAAAATATTGACATATTTTAGGTCTTCTAGTTAATTATAGTTCAGGATCAAAAAGTAGTATTTTCATATTCTATCGAAAGCCGCAGAATGCGGGTTGCATGTGACGATGTTTCGACCAACGCCAGTCTCATCACGAAAAAGCAGCCCGGCGTTCTTATAAGATGGGTGACACGATGTAGTGGTAATATATTAACTATTACTGTTCGCTTGAAGGTGAACGAACTGTACTACATCTATCAATGTACCCTGATGCGATTCAAGGAAATGTGAGGGAAATGATACGAGGAAAGTAGTTGATGTAAGAAAGAACACACGAAGAACACAATACACGAGTATACAATACTGATCCCACTACTTAATGGGATGGGAATTAATCATTTTAGATACCCGATGCTTATTACAATTTAGTATTTACACATCTTAAAAGCGCTATAATGCAAATTTGCCCTAATCCTCAAAAACTTCCTGAACTTACTTTCGTAGTAATTCTTCATTTTCAGTACACCCAAGCGCTGATAGGATTTTTACTCTCTCTGGCGCGAAGTTTGTCGTTCCGTAGGCGTTCCAAAGGACATCCCAGTTTGAATTATCGCTACCGTACAATAAACCAGCGCAATATACTATGCTTCTTAAATTTTTGTGAGGCCTAAAATGTGGATATTTTAATATATAAGTTCATAATATACTAAAAATTGTATTCATGCTTGGGACGTTGTTTGGGTTAGTTTTGGTTGGTAAGCGCCATGTATATTAGCCTATAATAAAGTACTAAAGCGTTGAGTCAGTTTGTATGAAGTAAAATTCAATAACATTAAATTGAATATATAACCCATATTCCATCATAGGAATTATTTCTAAGGTAAGCAACGTATTTACCAGCAGCTAAAATCAAAATAATACTTGATTAAAAGTGGGCATAATTAATCAAAAGGTTGATTTCTTTAACCGCTAATATGCGTTAATGAAAAAGATCACTTGGCTAATAATCAGTTAATTTGTAAAAAAAAATATAACCAAAATTATCAATAACCGTTAATTCATTGACAAAAGTCACTGTTATATGCCTCGCTGAGTCTGTTTAACGCTAAGTATAGATTAACCAAATAAGCTGAAAGTTTGCAATTCACACACAGGAATCTAAATTATTTCGCTTTTTTTCTTATCACCAAATATTCAACTTTAGAATGGGTTTTCGGAAAAAAACTTTGATTCTAATAATTCTTAAAGACAAACCTTTTTAAACTTTATTTTGCACAGTTTAAATTAGCTGACTTCCTGAGTTGAGGTGAGTGAGCTAGCTGAAGTTATTAAAAGTCCATTAATTATGTTAAAGTCAAAAGGGTATGAATATGGGCTTAATTCTTTGGCGCTGAGCTTTATACTTAACACTTTTTTACCTGCTCCCTGAATTTTTAAAACTTTTGAACTGACTGACAGCATTTTTAGCACAATCTAGGTAACCGAGCCTACATGCTCCGGCTAGGATTTCAATTTGTTTTATGCTGTAATTTTGATCGTCTTCATCTACTGTAGACCATGGTACTGTTCTATATATTGTTGATAGATAAGTTAGGAATCGGGTCTAAAAGTTAAATTACCAATAGTGATTAAAATTGTGTATTATTTTTGTAAAGTTATGTTTGCTTCAAAATCTTAAGCAAGAAGTCTTCGTTGATAGTAGAAGTAAAGAAAGGTGGTCTTAAAATGGTCGTCGGTAACTAAGTTGAGGTTTGAAACCATCGGCAAAATGCACTACAACATAATTTTATCTACAATATCGGAACAGAATTTTAGCACTCGACGCGCAGTTCGTTAACCACGATAGCATCATCAGGAGGAGGTTAAAAATCAGTTTTAATCATTCTCTAATTGCGGATAAAACTGTGTTGTAGTACTCCTCGATAGTGATGGTATTACAAAATATTTCAAGCACAATTCACAAGAAAATGAGGAATTCGTGATGGGTGAGAGGCAACCGGGGCCAGATCAGGTACCACGGTTATAAACGAGAGACCAAAATCCAGAAGAAATGGTCGTATGCCACTAACCTAGACTAGTATCAAAGTGTGCTGATGTTTCAAATCAACTTCACGGAAAATATCTAACGTAACATTGGTTAACTATTGGCAATGATATTACTAACAGGGCAAGTAAATTATCGCGAATAGTTATCAACTTTTAATTAATATTAACGCTTTATTGGCAGCTACCAACCTTTCTAAAAACCCTCATCCAATCACAGACTCTCTAAAATATATCTTTAATGAAGATGTGACTGAATCACTATTAATTAATGAATGCATGTTTGATCTAGGTTGATGCTAATACACTGCGACCTGTACAGATTTATTGTGCCCCCTTCCAAGGTGCCTCCGTTGATGTGATTCTTAATCATAGTACCTTATCCAGCTTCAATGCTTTGATAATAGCAAGTAGTCTGGATGGTTCTATGGATGGAAGTTCCTTCTGTTGGACGATGCAGCACCCGAAGCAGGCCATTCGCCTGTTCGCGACCGCCTCGCACTCCGTGAGAAGGTATTCCGGGGTTTCCTCCCCCTACTCACAGAACCGGAAACTGTCCTCCTTTTCATTTTGTATTCTCTCCAAGTGCCTTCTTAACCGGCAGTATCTCCTAAGAAAGCCGGTGAGGTCGCGGAGATTTTTCTTACTCAGTGTTATAATGTGCTTTGATCCTCCTGGGTGAGCAGGCTCGAGAGACATCTTTGTTTGCCTCAACCCTGGAAGGCGTTCCTGTTCAGTGTTATAAGGTGTTTTGATCTTCCTGGGTGAGCAGGCCTCAACCCTGGAAGGCGTTCCTATTAACTGATCCTTTTGATTCGCTCTTCATTCCTGAATTCTTCCTTGTTTGTGTGCGTCCCTATGCCACAGGAAGGTTCCAATCCGAAAAGCGGAGTTTGTACTCCTACTTTTGCCAATTGGTCTGCTTTTTCGTTGTCTTCTATCCCATCGTGACCTGGTATCCATTGAAGGGATAATTTGCTATTCTTGCCTAGTTCATTTAACCTATCTAGGTATTCCCATACCATTCTGGAACTGATGGTTGTTGATCCTCCCTCGCCCGCTCCCTCTCTTGTGATTCTAGTTATTGCTTGTCTAGCTACCTCCTCTACAACAATGTGCAGAGGTGTGAGGCCCACAATTGCCTCGATTGCTGCTGTTAGACAAGTTTTCATTGCGCCTGTTATGCTTATGCACGTCAGACGTTGTACATTGATGAGATCTTATGCTCTGCTTTTCCGTTTCCTTGAACCAGATGATCGACCCGGGTCTTACTATCATTGAGTACATCCATCGCAGTACTTCTGGTTTACATCCCCAGGTTTTTCCTGCAAGTCTTCGGTACACCATGAGGGTTCTCGTAGCCTTAGTGACAACTCCTTCAATGTGCTTATTCCATTTAATTTTACAATCCAGCGTTATGCCTAGATATTTGAATTCCGATGCCGGTGTAATGTTGGTCCCGTGTATTGCGATAACTTTCATTCTAGGGAGTTCTCTCTTCCTAGAGAAGGTACTATGGTTGTTTCGATGTGTTTCCGTTGTTTCGAGTCCAGCTTGAATGAGTTCACATAATGTACCCTCAAACTTTCCTTTTGCTGTGGTGACAATATCATCGGCATAACCAACACAATGTCGCCCAGCAGCAGGTCTGTCAGTATTTCCAGTAGGTAGACTCCACATTCGTGGTGAGTATACTCCGCCCTGTGGCTTACCTCGAGTGGTGCTCATTTCAATAGTCTGATTGCCTACTAAAGTTTCTGCTGTCCTCGTGGCAAGCATCTCACATCTCCATCGAGATATTGTGACGTTTACTCCCCTTTTCATTAGTGTCCTCTTTACCGCCACATGGGAAGTACTATCGAAGGCTCCCGCCATGTCTAGGGAGGCGCAGAGCACGATTTATTTCTCATTTAGAGTTTCTTGTATCATGCTGGTCAGTTGGAACAGTGCGGTCTCTGTGAACCTGCCCATTCTGTATGCATGCTGGCTTGCATTCAATGGTCGCGTTTCTAAGGTAGTGGATCTGATGTAATTGTCTACTGCCTTCTCCATCATCTTGAGTAAGAATGACGTGAGACTGATTAGTCTAAAGGATTTGCGGTATGTCTCATCCTTCTTTCCTCTCTTCGGATGAATGTGAGTTTCACCCTTCTCCATGCTTTTGGTATGTATCCCATGGGAAACATACCAAAAGCCATACTGCTTCTGGTGATATCTACAAAGTGTGGCAAAATTTCTCTTTTTCACCTTTGTGAGAGGGCTGGGAAGATTTCATCCACCCCTAGCGATTTGAGTGGGTCAATTATATTCAATGTCCATTCGAGTCGCCCAGCAGTGAGTACCGTTTTTGTCATTATCCAGTCATCTCTAGTGGGTGGCTTCTTCTTCACTTAGGTTTCTTGGTTGACTACCTGGGAAGTGATTCCTGGTTGACTACCTGGGAAGTGTTGGTTCAGGAGGAGGATCGCGACTGAATCACTAAATGATGTTAGTACTACTAGTTCCCATGAAATTGAAAAAACCATACGTTCCATGAAGAACAAAAAAGCAGCGACTGACGATGAAATACCTCTCAGAATATTGAAAACTCTACTCAATAATACCATTGCCACCCTATTCGAAGTTGTTAATAGCATTCTCATGTGTGGCTCCATTTCAAGCACACTGAAGGCCTAGTGCCTATCTCTAATCAATGTTAAATGAATATAACATTCTGACCGAAAATCAGTATGAATTCCGATCTAATAAGAGTACATCTGATGCAATGTTCAACTTTCTATCGAGGGTTTTACAAGGTATAAATGAGCGAGTGCCGAATACTGCAGTATCTTGGGACTCGTGGAAACCCTTTGACTGTGTGAGTCATAAATTTCTGCTGCAAAAGCTATATGCATACGGAGATTCGAGGCGGGGCACTCACAAGTTTCCGCATTGGATCCAATCCTTTCTTTCAATATACGTAAATAATTTGACTCAGCTTGAAATTGCTGAGCGCTTTATATTTGGTGACAGCACCATCTAGGCTGGAGACTATTCTAAGTTTCTGGATCTCTGCATTGACGGACGTCTGAAATTCTATCCTCATGTTAAGCAAAAGATTGGCATCTGGTTGTTTTTCTGTATGAACCGCCTTTCGCGAGCTTGGTGCAGAGGTTGTACGTGACGTGTATTATATTCTTGTTGGGTCCTATCTCAGATATGTTCTGCTTTATTGGGGAGCTTGCTGTCAATATATTTTCTAGTCTGTCTTCAGCTGCAAGAAGAGCTGTTTCCGCACGGTATTCTGACCCTTCCATCTTTCTTTTTGTTTGGATAATAAGTATAATAATTATCTTTCAAAATCAAGTACCAAGTTCAAACTTAAGACTGAGTGGTCTTTTTGTGAATCGAATTATTAGTTTACACATGCCTTCCTTCTACAAGCATTAGCCTGCAATACTAAAAAGCATCTTTTCGAATAAAAAGTCGAAAATTCATTGTTAATGAAGATGAAAGGAAAAATATCTCTAATGAAAAAAGCTGTGTGCTGAATTTCCAAAAACCTCTTTTAAAGATTCAAAAACTCATTTCTCTTGAGTTAAAAGAAGAAGACTTCCCTAAATATTAACGAGTGGTCCTCAATGCTAAATTAGATTTAGGTTATATTTCAGAGCACTTAGTCTTGGTCCTGCCTTTGTTCCAACCAATGGTCTCACATGCTAACCCCTACTCAGTTCAGATTATGTGCGCTCTTTTATACTAATATGTGTTTAATGTTTACTGACTATTTTTAAACCATGTTTGGATAATAAGTATAATAATTATCTTTCAAGATCAAGTAGCAAGCTCAAACTTAGACTGAATGTTCTTTTTGTCAATAGAATTATTAGTTGGGTTTATAATCCAGTAACGCTAGCGGTGAGTTTTGATCTCCTAAAACTTATTGATTGTATTGCTCATGATACACTAATGTGCATAATAAAACCTGCTAAATATTGACACTCGTTATCTTTTCCATGGATTAAGTGCAGCTTCGGAATGTCTACCTTAATTTCCACCTCATACTATTTGCGAACTGAGAGTCAATAAATAAATCAATTCAATAAACAGCAATAAACAGCAAGTATTCCAAAATTAAAGTTCTCTTCAGCTATATTTTAGCTAGTTTTAGAAAATTATGTGTGAAAGTAAAAGGTCAGTACATGAGTGTCGATAATTCTCTTATTATTTTTGTTACAAAAGTGTCTCTTCATTTCCACTAAAGTTCAGCTTAGGCTGAACATCAATATTGATTTGCCAAATAAAGGCTAAAAAATGCTTGTTTTCCTAGGAAGTACTGTAACATGTCCAGTTAGTATTATAATAAATATAACTCAACCTAACCTGAATTTTTAGTCCTAGGGTAGTAGTATACCCAACTCTCCTTAAAATGTAATTAGCACCATTCATAGCTGTCATCCAAGGATATAGGGACTCTTCTATAGCCAGGTAATCAACAAAATCAAATACGAACGAATATTTCAGATAGTTTGCCCTAGCTAAGGCAAATACATCGTCAAGTAGCTGTGCCCGATTCAGTTCTGGTATGTCTGAGAAATCAGTTTCATGTAAGGCTAAGGAGATGTTTTGCCACATATCGCCATAATGTACTCTATAATATCCTAAAACATTGAGACAAAAGAACCTGTAAATTGTTTATTCTGGTTTTAGGTAATTATGGAAATATTTAACTTTCATTGTAACTAGACGTGACTCATAACTTGCGTCGCAATCAATTACATGGCAATAAATAACATCGATTACTTGACTGGCAAATATCCAGAAATACACAATTAGTAATTAAATCAATTCAAGTAAAACATTCGATAATTGCTGTGCCCTTATTGCATTAAGCAGTTTCCCTTTAGCAACAAAATGAATTAGTTATATTAAATATAAATTGAAATGTGGGTCGTGATTTTTCAGTCATTCCCGCTATTACTACAATTAGAAGGCGTTGAGAAGTTAAATAACTCAATTATTTATTTTATTTATTTATTTACGGCCTTGCCACTTTACAATTTTACAGCCAAGATAATACTGCCTAAAAATACATAACATCCACAAAACATCCAAATAAAATATCCTAAGACATAGGTATACATATTTCTTAAAATAACAATAACAAATATCAAGAAAAATCTTACAAGGTCACTGAATCTCATTCAGTTTCGCAACCCTCCCCCTGAACGCTGATACTCCTGGGCCCCTAACAATCCTTGACATGGGCACACTGCTGCCATAGCATGAGCAATGAAAAGGCACTTTAAATATATGTATGTATGCCTACCTCTTCTGTCCGGAACACGCAACGAAGTAAAACATTCGATATTTGCTGTGCCCTTATTGCATTAAGCAGTTTCCCCTTAGCAACAAAATGAATTAGTTATATTAAATATTAATTGAAATGTGGGTCGTGATTTTTCAGTCATTCCCGCTATTACTACAATTAGAAGGCGTTGAGAAGTTAAATAACTGAATTATTTATTTTATTTATTTATTTACGGCCTTGCCACATTACAATTTTACAATTCAGTTTCGCAACCCTCCCAATCCTTGACATGGGCACACTGCTGCCATAGTATGAGCAATGAAAAGGCACTTTAAATATATGTATGTATGCCTACCTCTTCTGTCCGGAACACGCAACGAACTCAATGCAGGGCAATCTATGGAAGAATGCACTACTCTGTGCAGGAAGCACATACCCATCAACAACCTCCTGCTCTCCAGGGAATCAATGTCCAACAACTCTCTCGCATGACCATACTCATACTGATCCCGCGCATACCTACAACAGTAAGCCACAAATCTTGTTGTGTGCAATGTTGTTTGTACTCGCTCTATAGGCTCAATGTGAGACCCATAAGATGAATTTCAGGCCACAGAACAATATTCCAGAATAGAACGGACAACGCAACAATAAAGAATCTTCAGCGTAAAGAGAGAAGTCAGCAGACGATCTTTGGATATATCCCAAAATTTTAAAATCTTTTGAAATTATGATGTTAATATGATCATTAAATGAAAATTTACAATCCAAGGTGACCCCCAGATCCTTAATTTCAGTACACTTCGTTAAAACCATATCATTTATAGAATGATGAAATGCAATGGGGTTCCTCTGGCGAGAAAAAGTAGTGCTGTTGCATTTTCTGGCACTAAGATTCATAGCATTGTCCCGGCATCATCCAGAAAAGTTTTGCAGATTCTCCTGGAGTTGGAGCGCATCAGACATGGAGGCCACAGACCTAAAAAGCTTCACGTCATATAGCAAACATCAGCAGGTGACCCCCAAGAACACATCTGGGTAAATCGTTTAAAAATAGGATGAAGAGAATCGGTCCACAGTGTAATCCCTGCGGGACACCAGAAGGAACACCCATTTCAGCAGAGTAGTGATTACCAAGCCTGACAATCTGACTCCTGTTCGTCTAGTAACTGTCGATCCACTTCAGTATCAACGGCCCCAAGCCCCGCGCCCACAATTTAGCAACCAGGAGATCATGATCGACTCGATCAAACGCATTAGAAAAGTCCGTGTAAACCAAGTCAACCTGCACCCCCCTCTCCATGGACTCCGCAATAAAGTGTTCATTCAGGACCAAATTTGTGTCGGCAGACCTACCCGAAAAGAAACCATGCTGCTCCTGGTTCATTATTCCTCTACAACCCAAAGAGAGAAACCCACTGACTAGTATCTGTCAAGCAACTTTGGAATTTCTGACTGATTACACACTGCTCTATAATTTTCTACCTCGACTTACTTGCCCGATTTGAAAATTGGCTTCAGGTGGCTTACCTTCCAGAAATGCGGAAAAACTCCTGTACTCAAATTAGATCAATTTGCTTAATTCTATAAAAAAGGTGGTATTCTTACAGGAAAACAACCATAAAAGTTACAAGGAGAAGGAGAATTCCAATTGTGGAATTAGACTGAAATGAACGCTATTACACTATTTTATGTACTTACTGTATTTTCGGCCTTTTCTTCAACTCCTGTTCATTTTCTAAAACCAGGTTTATAGTACGGGAGGCCACGACCAAAAACGTTGATTATCGCTATCCGTTTAAAACCATAAGAAATAGATAAAACATACTAAACCATGAATTTTTGTCTTATCAACTAGTATCCGGAAACAGTGCGTTTTAGAGGGGCGCCGTTTCTGCTTTGCAAAAAATTATGATGACAAAAATTTATTGCTATCCGTCTGGTTATTGGATAAATCAATTAACATAAGTTCATATTGTAATAAAGTTTTTTATATCAGACATCTGCGGTGTTGCATTTTCGTAATATGATATCAAAAATTTGTATACACATCTAACCTTATAAATTTATCGCTGTCCGATTGAAATATTTTTTAACATACTTGTTTGATTGACTTTATAACGAAAATAATGTTTTCAGACAATTTCAGTGGTGCGAAAGCAAAGAAAAGTATTTAATAAAATTTTTGACGGACCTGTCTCACAGCCGGTGATGTTGGTAGAATTTGTCGCTTTCGCGGAAACGCCAGTGTGTCAGCTGTTTATTTTACAGTTCGACAGCGAGATAACCATGTCCTTTGGCATTGTAGTAATTAAAAACAATTTTCAATCTTTCCTGCTCAATTATGGTCAACAAAAGTTTGTCTGATTAGCAGCGGGCACAGGTTAATGTATCTGATATTAGCATTTTTGTGATGCAGTATCGTCTTTCTACCATATATATCTGATTTCAGATAAATAGCGATAAGTTTCCCCCCTCCCAAAATTTTACATGTTACGCCCTCTCAAAAAATGAAACGCACCGGAACATATTTCTGAAAATGATTTTTTAACTCGCCACAATTAACGAAAGAAGATAGTTTACAGACAGACAGCAAAAAGTTTTTTTCTCGTTCGTCATTTTTATTTCTTTTTTAAATTACTCTATGTACATGCACCACTATTTTTTTCTGATATCCAAAAAAACATATTATTTACACTGTTATTTAACAGCATATCGAAAAGCAGACAGTTTGTTATGAGTTTTGAGGGTCCGAATTGATAACAGCTTTAAAAATTAATAAAAGGCATAAGCACCACGCAAAATGTCTGAAAATACCAGTTTTAGTATAAAAATAATATAATTAACAAAGCCACAAAGAGGTTTGCGGATAGCGATTATCCAAAAATCTTGGTCGTGACCTCCCGTACTATTACAGTACTAGTGTGTTGGCACCCTGTTTTGATTAAATTAATTTACCTAGACACCATGGGCAACAGCCCCTATTTCTCAACCTCGTAGTCAGTAACTTCATTCAACTTTTCTCTACTCCAATATACCTTAGTTATAAAGATATGAGCGTAGGCCAAACCACTTTCCGTTTTCAAATACTAATTGAGATTTCGAATTTAAGGGAGCACACAATTTAAAAGGAACATTTAGTGGTTGATCCCAATATGTTTAGGAAATTTCTGTTTTGACCTAGTTATTTTAAGACTTCTCCAAACAATAAGAAGTGTCATAATCAGAAGAAACTAATTAGTATTTATCCCGCTGTTATCTATTTTTTCTGACTCACTAAAACTTTAAACTTAATATAAAATATAAAAATTACATAAAAATCCAGTTTTTCACTAACACTTAATGACATCCAAATTAGGAGAGTACATTTCTAGGTTTCTTGAATATTCCATTACAAAAGTCACATAGTTTTAAAGCTACAATTTACTTTCTATTCCTTATCGTATAAGCCGTAACCTACGCTTCAATCCCTACTAGAGCTGATTACATAACTGCACACGACAGGAAACACGAATTTTAAACAGAATTTTTCTTTGACAACGTTACATGCCCCTTGTGGGCATAGTCACACCTTACCGAACGTGGAAACTTTTTTCAGACTGACTGAGCAGACTAAGACTAACTTTTCTTTCAGACTAACTTTTTATGAGGCTCAGTGGGCTTAGTAACGTGCTCTCGCGCGTGAGGAATATTTTCTGGCTAAATCTGTCCCAAAGATATTTAGCTTTTTATACCATCTTTCAAGGATTGTTTTATCCTCGAAAAATCTGGAATTAGCAGGTTTCCAGCTATTGAAATGTTTTTACTAAGAACACTTAAAATTCAATTAAACAGCGTTTTTACATGTTTTGTAAATTCCAACCTCGGTTCTAGTACCACCGCTCTTTGCTAATTAAAATTAGCCATTGTAGTTAACATGATTTTTAAATTCCAATCTCGCCTTTTACTACCGCCGCGTTTGACTAAATAAGGTAATTAAAATTGTCTATTTAAATTAACATGATTTTTACATTCTAATCTCTGGCTTCTAACTTTTCGCACTAGAACCGCTTGCAATGCTTAAATCAAAATCCTGACGATCTATATCGAAATGCACATCTATACGTGCAATAGTTTTTAAAAGTAGTCTATCTAATTACGCGTTATAATCCAGTCGAAAAAGAAATTAAAAGTCAGCTTTTGTCTAGGGTTCTTGTGAGGTTAAATTCAATGCCAGTTATCGGAATTATTTTCCAATAGTATATTATCTCATTTTTGTATGGCATCTGCTAGATCCTATTGTTGCATATTTGCCTGACTTTTCCTTTATGCAAATTTGAAAATTAGGTTCGAGCAATATTTCTTGACTTAAGTTTCAATTTATGTTTAAATAAAATTATTAATTTACTTTAAGGTGATCTACTGGCGATCTAGTTCGAAACTTAATTTATTTAAATTTTTGAATCGATTTATGAGAACTTAATTTTAGAATTAACTAGAATCACTTATTACCTCCGGTTCATCACAAGGCATTAAAATAAGAATTGAAAAAAACTAATGCTCCCAGAAAAGATCTAATGAGACGTGATGAATGTTTCCTTAGATTTTCCTTTTATACGTCTATGATGTTTTCAGTATCTCAGAATATTACTAGCGTCAACTGCAACGAAGGATTTCTACATTAAGACTAAGCGACTAAAATATATTCTCCTGGAGACGGTTGGACAGGTATTAATTATTTATTGATATAGTTCACGCTAAGATACGGATTTCGCTCAGATATTTTCAGGATCTTTCCGAGTTATCCTGTGAAAGAGAAGGTTTGCTTCAAAATTGCCCAAACGTCATCGACAACAAAATATCGATTTATAAGGAGTTCTAGATATAGTTTAGCTAAGCAGACAAACATGCGGGTTCCAATCTTATTGTGAATTTATAAACCGCCTTTTTCTACATATTATAGACAATATATTTGAATTAAATAAAAGAGCTTATTTTGTTATTATTTACTCCGCAGATCCTAGGTCCTTCGCCTAGACTAGACGTTATGAATAAATGCACAACAGGTTAAAATTAAGTGTTTTAATTGGGTATAAGTAGGTTCTTAGAAATTCGAAAATGCAGATACTCTCGAAACTGAACATTATTATAGAACAATCTTCTAACTGATGTTAATTTTACTCTTTCTTTCCCTCAACTGGGTAATATTTTTTTATTATTATCTTACCTGTAGCTTGTGTATTTAATATGACCCATTCTTCATCCTCAAATGGTAATTCGATTTCGAGGGTACTATTTGGTAATACATATTGATTAACGGTAGTATTGTCAAAATCTGTCAGATTTGAAGCACAAACATAAGATACTGGGACATACCATTCATAGTTTGTGTCCAGACCAGTGTATAAAAATCTGCCCTACAATTGAAAAAGAAAACAGAGCATCAAAGCAAGATGCATAATAAAAATAGATTATAGATTAGAGAAGTTATATAGTACTAAAATAGTAAATTTGTAAGTTTATGAGACTATATTGGAAGGTACTTGAACAAAAATATAATAGTTAACAAAGGAAACATCATGTATTTTAAGATACATACATCCATTAAAGTGTTAGTATAATTAGTTTTCCAAAGCTCAACAGGACACTCCATATCTCCTTACTCGACATTTTCACAAAGTGCCTTGATTCAATGGGGAGGTAGGGTTAAACTTAAGAAAATAATTTATTTATTCCCCATTAGAATAAGAAGAATATCTCACTAACTTAGCATGAAAAATTTTGATTACGTTTATTGGTAACAATAGTATTTAAGTGAACAAAAGAGGGTTGGACTCTAAATTGTTTAAAAAATCCTAAACCCCTTTCTCTTGGCTAACATCCACATAATCTTAGATTAGAACAAGACAAATATAAGTTTCTCAGATATATCTTGTCCCCAACTTAACATACTCCATACTTGACGACGTTCTGAGGATTGATAGTTTGAAGGGACGAAGAGCCAAAAAATATCTTAAATCTTAGGAAGAATTATGGTTTTCATTCACCAACTTCGCTATTGAAGTTCAGACTATTATGAATTTTTCCTTATCATGGAATGCGTTCTATAAGTTTTTAAGAAGACACAGATTTACTTGAAAGAAACATGAATTGGTATCTCTTCTTGCCTTTTAAGTTACTGTATTTTATAATAGCATTATTACCTCATAATCTATTTAACTTAATTATCTTTATACCTTGTGCCTAATATTTATATGCAAAAAAAATGGGCTTTACCCGTTAGTCAATAAATCAATATCGATTGTTATTTATTTCTATCTGTCAGTGCCTCCATATAAGAAGAGACAAGAGATTATATTAAAAAGGAACCGAAAGGAAAGGCGTTGGAAAAAACAATATAGATGTTGCATTGGCTATTCGAACCTGTATATTATAATGTAGTAATGGATATTGAAAATAAAAAAATTATTGTTGAAAGAATTTGTGTGCAGAAGAACTCAAACACCATTGCAAAATATGCGTAGATTGCTAAACTATACTCAACACGTTTCTAACAAAACGTCTATTAAGCCTGCCTAATGAAATGAATTTCTCTAAATTGGATTTAATCGACAATTTTTTGCCGGATATTTAACGCTTATTTTATACTGAGCGTAATCATCATAACACTCAATGTCCTAAATTATTTTGGTTTTATTAGCTTGAAAAGAATTAGCTTGAAAGTAATGACGATTATTGAATGCGTATTGTTATGAGAACTATTTATATTATTGGTTTCTATTATTGCTTTGTTGTTAGTATTTAATATAAACCTGATGTTGGGGAAACACCCCAACAAGTGTATTAACTTGTCATTTTTCACCGTATAGTTTGGGATGACACCCTGTATGAATGTAGTATGAATGAGCCATAATTAATCTACGAATATATTTATTTAACCCCAGGTAAACAGAAATGTGTGCATTTAAATCAGGATATTTCAGTTCTTCATTACTCCTTAGTGCAAACCTGGATGGTCGATCCCATTATATAAAAGAAACCCTGAAAATATGGCTAATTGTCACTCCGTCAGGGAAAACGTTTGTAATCGTTTTCAATTTAATATATGTTTGTCTCCGTCAGTATTGTGTAAACAATAATGTGTCAAAGAAAGAGAGAGCATTTTTCTACCCTCCCAAATGCAATAATGGGCTCGCGGCTCGCCCACGCTCACATTCCCGCTTTTTATTTTGTCCCTGCCACGGCGCGTAGGAAAAGTTATATTTCAGAATTTCAGTGCAGTTCAACTTTCACTCGAACAAGAACAAAAGTGCTCGTTCCCGTTTTCGCGCCAAAAGGTCACCCCCCTTTTTGGCAATTTCTCCGTTATCTGTGCATACAGATATTAGAAAATATCTAGTGTACCTCTGTTATCTGTGTTCAAGTTTGGACAACGACCTCTTTTGGGCGTTTTTACGCACTTTCTTAAAGCCAGAAACGACGTAGCGTCTCGGCTTACCTTTAGTTGAAGAGAATCAGTAAAATGGCGCTACCAAATTTGTAGCTCAAATCGTGCCTGTACTATTCAAATTAAGGATTTGGAGTCAGGTCCCTGCCTGGTTGGAGGGAAGTAGAAAAACGAGTAGATCAAGGTAATTCGTGAGAAAGGAACAGTTAGTAGTTAAAAATAGAAAAGTTATTAAATTCAGGAAAGTCACTGTTTTATTCTTAAATATAAATTTCCTTAGATCTGTAAAAGTAACCTGTTTTGCATATTTAGTTTTATGTATGAATGACTGAATGCATGGAAATGCAATTTACACGTGCATTATTAAAAGTACTTAGTTAACATACCTACCTAGTTTCAATTCCCAACGTATGTCTAAAACCTCCACCACCCTATTTAATACAGTCCACTAAAATTGCTTGTAGTTAATTATAAAGTTGATTTGTGGTCATAATAAGTTGAGGAAATTAATTTCTTTGTACCGACCACCTGATATCGGCTGAAATGGTCTTAAAATTACAGCTTACTTTTATATACTACTCTCATTCTTTTACATTTAAGTGTAGCGAAATTCAAGTACTTTACAAACGGTCCATGATCTACTTAAGACCACCCTATAATTTATATTTTACCTTCTGCTGCACAGTAACAAATTCATTGTCTCTAGTAACCTCCAATAGAGGAAATCCTGGATTGCTTTCCCAATTGATCAGAGCGTCTTTTAAATATACATTTGGAGGCAAACGTGCTCGGTTATCGATGTTGATTTGTGCCTGGATCAAGTTCCATAAGCCTTGAGGCTCAGTATTTCGAAATGAGCTAAAATGTATGTAAAATTTAGATGTACTGAAATTGAATATGTACATTTAGTTCTGTTAGTTTTACACATACATGCTCAAGCAAAGGTAGATAGGTTATCAACTGCTTCAGTTGTAACTCATTTACATATACGATGCAAAAGAGTCAAAATAAGCTTAAGCTAGGCACGCAAACCATTTAAAAGAATGCTAGCTTTTCTGCTCAAAGATCTCTTTTCTATTCAGAAGTTATTCTTTCTGTTATGAGCACATGAAAGGTATGTCTGAATGTGGTAGACAATAGCTCATTACCGAGAATAAAAGAAGAATTTCGAACTTCCATTCTCTTCTTTACTTAAGGTAATTACACAACGTTTCGGACAGTCCTATCTCCGTCCATTATCAAGTATACTGTATAAACTAATCCTAATGGGAAGGCCACTAAGCTTATTTATATATTAGAGCAAGGCGATAACCCGTGACCGAGATGGGTGCAGTCAAGCGTGGGGTCGTCCACTGAGGGTGGCGCATTGGTGGGTTTTAGTTACCAAATAGTAATTATTTCCATGATTGGATTGCTGAAGATATTCTCATTATTTTTAATGATACAATTTTATTTATGGATCCATCTTGATATTGTACAATTCGACAGAAAGATATGCTGGATTACTGCATAATGTAGTTGCTCGTTTACATAGCTCTTTATGACAAAAAATCTGTCCTACTGAACGACGTCCAACAGAGATTGGGTTAGTTTGGGTTAGACTTGAGAAAAGGATCACTCATCAATATTTGAGAAGATCGATAGGTTAAACTCCAAGACTAGGGAAAAGCTGTAAAAGAACTACACAAAGAAGTTACCCAAACTTGATGTTGGGGAAACACCCCAACATGTGTATTAACTTATCGATTTTCACCATAGAGTTTGGTGAAAACACCCTGTATGTTCGTAGAATGATTGAGCCATAATTCGAACCTAAATAAATTTGTGTCACCCCAGGTAAACAGCAATTTGTGCATTTAAAGCTTTATCTTTCAGTTACTCCTAAGTCCGAACCTGGATTGTCGGTAGAATAATTATATGAAACAATCGCTTAAAAGCAACTTATCATTCCGTCCAGGAAAACGTTTATTAATCGTTCTCAATGTAATATATCTTTGTCTCCGTCAATGTCGTGTTTTTATGGCAGTGGCACACACACACTAAAAGGAGATCCTATGGCGCTCGACGAGCGGTGTGTGTGCGAAGATGTTGATTGACACGGTTCTTGAATAGTTGTAGGTTGTAATTAGTGGGGAACAGATGTCCTGGGAGTCAGTTCCACAGTGATGCAGTGCGCCAGGCAAAGGAGTTCTGGTAACGCGATGTTCTAGGTGTTTCCAGTTGTAGGACGAACTGGTGCGCTCTTGCCGTCTGTCGCGACTGTCTGACAGGAGTTGCTAGGGGCGGGATGAGGCGGGCCAAATCCTGGGAACATCTGCCGTGAAAGTATCTGTAAAACAGAGACATCTCGGCCACATGTCTGCGGTGTTCCAGACTATCCAGATTCCTGGTCAACTCCGGGTCGCCGACGAGACGCATAGTTCTCTTCTGAATGGAACCCAGCAGCTTTAGGGTGTGCTTTGGCGTGGCACCCCAGATATGTGAGCAATATTCTAAGCACGGTCTTATTTGCGTTTTGTAGAGCAAGAGCAACTGCTGCGGGGTATAGAGTTTTTTGTTGCGAAATAGCGCACCAAGCTTCTGGGAGGCTGACTTTGCGATGTTAGCATCATGGTCATGCCAGTCCAATTGACGAGGATGAAGGAATGGTTGATCCTGTCATAATGATGTTAGGGCCCGCTGTATTGTAAACGTTGCTGCTTGAGTCTTTGCTGCATTGACCTGGATCAAATTTCTGTCGCCCCAAGTTTGAACTTTCTCCAGGTCTTGATTAATTGCTGTAATCTGCTCCTGTCTGCGGTGATGAGTCTCAGTCGCTGGTAAGGGTTTTTCTGATCTAAAGTGGGAGACAAGGGTACTGTCATCTGCAAATCTGTAAACAGGATAACAACAAACAACAATATGTCAAATAAAGAAAGAACATGTTTGTATCCTCTCAAATGCATCCGCGTTCGCGCAATTCCCACTTGCCGCGTCGGTCGGTAGGAATAATTAGATTTTAGTGCCTCTTAAACACTCAACCTCTGACTCGACCGTGAAGCAACGGTCCAGTCACCGCTCTGCTTGACTTTGGCGCCAAAAACATCAGCCTCTCTCGCTGCCCTGTTTGACGCCAAGATATTTCGTTTGTTTCTCAAAATTAAGTTTAGTTAGTTAAAGAAGTAATAAGTGCCTTACAAACACTCACCCGCGAAGCATCAGTCCCTGTCGCTGCCCTGCTTGAATTTGGCGCCATGAACATCTAGCAAGTCGTAGCCAGTGGCGGCTCGAGCGGGTAGGCCGGGTAGGCCCGGGCCTACACAACATTTTCGAAATGGAAAATTGAAAACAAATAATAAATAAAATAAACGGATTCCAGTACTTAATCCGGCAGATGGCTAATAATCCTTGCCCTTATGTGTACTGCCAGGCACATCGCTTGAATTTGGTTCTGGTTGATACAGCTAAAAATGCGCAAATGGTTCATGAAACCACATAACTTTCAGAAGCAATATAATATGTTTTTCAGTCTTGTTCAACACTGCGCCATGTGATATTCTCATTCTCTAAGGAAACTGACACGGGAAGGAAAGTTATAACCGTGCCTCAACATAGTGACACAAGGTGGATGTCCAAGTTTAAAGGATTAATTTTTTTTAAGAATCAGTTTGGCTCAGTAATAAAGGCATTACAGAAGTGTGCTGAAAGTTCAGAACCAAGAGAAGCTGCAGAAGTTAAGGGCCTTTTGATGCAACTAAAATCTTTTAATGTGACATTTATTCTGGTTTGCCTTGAAGGTATTTTACTTACTGTAAATTTTCTCTCGAAACAACTTCAGGCACCAATACTAGACATTGGGAAATGTCTTAAGCTCATAGCAACAACGATGGATCAGTTAAGCAAGTTTCGAACAGGTGAAAATTTTGAAAAATTTTACGATGAAAGTGAAATTGGCTACTTAAGTGGCGCTGGCTTGTCCCGACTCCCGAAACAGAAGCCGACGACAAGCCTTGACGATTATTTTGTTTTAGAGACAACTGGCAAGGGAAGATCAAAATGTTTTGAGAGTTAAATTGCACACAAGATTAAACTAAAAGCAGACTATTATAATGTGCTCGATAATATGTTAAGCTAAATGAAAAAAAGGTTCACAGACAATGATGTTCAGGTATCTTGTATCTCAGCCGGTGACCCGAAATCAAAAAACTTTTTTAATCCAGACATTTTATGCCATTTTGCAGGATCATAGTAAAAACACTGCCTTTACCTCTACCCTCAAAACCTCTACAGTATGGTTTAGGAAAACCAATGTTTTGTGGGTCCAAAAGTATGTTCGATGTGTTCAAAGACTTAACTGATTTCCCATCGTTCAAGGAACTGAAACACATCATCTGTATTGTTTTGGCGATGCCTGTCTCCACAGCGTCTGCTGTGAAGATGGGATGAGAAGGATTAAATCAAATTTGAGAGCTATAATGTATGGAAAAAGGCTTAGTAGTTTGGGCGGAATATCTATTGAAAATGAGGCAAGCTGTGAACTCCTCAATCATCCCGACCCTGTCATAGATGAATTTGCTTCCCAGAAAGTCAGACCATTACAGTTTGTAATGGAATTAAATTATGTTATATTCTTATATGTGTAATTTTAATAATTAATTTTGTGACTATTATATCTACTAAAGTTTGTATGTTGAGAAAAAATATGCTTTTTAAAATTTTACTAATAGTAGCCTAGTTATTGTCTATACATGTACGTACTATATTATACAGTTCCAAAACACAAACGTGGAATATGTTACAAAAAAAACACAAAGGTGGAATATGTTACAAAAAAAAACAAAGCAATAAGTTCTATAATTAGTTGTTCCTAGTGGCTCTCAATCATAAAACAATATCAATCACCCCTTTTTGTTGGGGGTATTCGATACTGGCATAACCACCTCAAATCACCCATTTGGGACGGTTTGGGCCTACCCAACAAATTAATCCTGGAGCCGCCCCTGGTCGTAGCTCGGTTTGACGCCAAGATATTTAGTTAGTTTTCTCATTATTGGTTTGCACAGATATTTAGAAAATATCTGCTATACTCTGTTCCCTTTTTTCAACGCTAAATTAAGGACTCTTTTGGGCATTTTTACGCATTTTCTCAGAAACGGATGAATGTTTGAAAGTAGCTAGAAAACACTTTAAATATTGATCATATTTAATGCAAATTAAATCTTGCATTATTAAAGTACCTAATACCTAAAATACATGTTTCAATTCACACCCTATGAATACAACCCCACCTACTTATAGTAATACAGTTCGCTAATTAAAGTGGTCAACTATAAAGTTAATTACCACCCCCGCCTTTATGGTCATAAGTCATTTAAAAATTAATTATTTATACCGACCACTTGAAACTCGAAACTGGAGCCGCCAGCGAAGGAATAAAAAGAACAATCATAAATCTAGCACCCAGGAATCTCTCTAGCTCCAAACAAACAATATTGGGGCTTAGCTTTGTCTTTGACCCCAAGAGGACACCGACGACGTTGGGCATAATAAGTTCCGTGGAATCAGTACAACCAGGCAGGCCTAGATAAATCAGAAAAAAAACCAATACCACACAGGAGGAACAAGCAGCAGTTAGAGACCTACAAAAAGGCGGAAACATTAAGATTCTTCCAGCAGATAAGGGTAACGCTACAGTAATAATGGATGCACAGGGATATAACGAAAGGATCGAAGAATCGCCCCCAAAAGGCAAATGTATCTAGTGACTGAAGGAAAAAGTACCGAACACTGTAGAAATATATGAGCTACATACCTGCATTAGCAGGTATGTAGTATTAAAATATTGATCATATTGATCACACGACATCATAGCAGGCCACTACATCTTTATGGACTGCCAAAAATTCACAAAGATGATATACCACTCAGACCTATCACTAATAGAGATTCGGCAATCAGTAGGTTAAGTAGATTTCTTCTCTAAATTTTCCCGCCATTAGTTGGCAAAACTCCTTCATTTCTAAAGAATCCTAATCACTTTGTGGATACCCTTAAACCATAGACTTGAGTTTTTCTGACAAGCTTGTCGCCATTGACGTTGAAAGCTATAGGTGTATGCAACTATTGTCATAAGTCAATTATTACTTTCTAAATATTTTCGGCAGCGTGTCCAGTAAACCTTGAGTCATTACAGTATATAGTGGACTCATTTGGACCAAAAGTATGTCCTCATTCTTGAGATCTCGTTGTAGAAGTCAATCTACGGTTGGACCTGGGTGAAAACACATCGTCATTATCATCATCATCATTATCCTGAAATATTACTTCGCTTTGAAAAATTGATGGTATTTCACTGGAAAGATACGTATCTTTGATATATGTTTGTCTGTCTTTTTGTTGATTGTTATAGGTTAAGACTTAGAAGGTTGAGGAGTTGAAGATAATGGAGGTGAAGGAAATTCCCGTTTTATTAATAGTTCCGATTTAATCATTCTAATTATTTCCTGCAAAGTTTCAGCAAATGGAATTAACTCTTTTTCTTGACGAATTTGGTACACAGCTGCGTTGGGGAGGTAGCGTTGAGCATTTTGAGGCCAGATTGAGGGATGACATCACATTTTTAGAAATAACTTCATTGCCTCTGAAGGGAATGATAGAGCTCTTGAAGTGCTGTCTACAAAACTCCTACTTTCAGGTTAAAGCTAAGTTTTATGCCTAGGATGATGGCTTACCGATAGTTTCCCCGATCTCTCCCATCAAGCCATTTCATGTATACACATGAAAATGTTTAAAACTAATGCCATTAATACTGCAATCGTCAAACCCAAAATCTGGCTGCGATATGTCGACGATACTTTCATTGTCTGGAATGGAATTGATAGACAGTTAGACTCCTTTGTCAGTCACCTTAATTCAGTAAATGATTCTATTAAATTCACTATCGAGAAGGAGAACTGCTGTCATAGTCTTGAATGGAATTGATAGAGAGTTAGACTCCTTTCTCAGTCACCTTAATTCAGTAAATGATTCCATTAAATTCATTATCGAGTAGGAGAACTGCTGTCTACCGTTTCTAGATGTTCTTGTCAGTAGGAAGAATGGATTAATTAATACTTTTTTATATAAGCAACCAACCCACATGCGAAGCAAACTAGGAATAGTTAAGACGCTATATAAGCGAACAACTACATCATACAGTGACCAGGCATCTCTTAATGAGAGATTCATAAATAAGATTGTAGAGAATGTAATGTAAAAACACTACAAATCAAAACAGTTTTTAAGTCTGGATCATCAATTAGAAGCGTCTTAACAAAAACAAAATCTGATTCATCTAAACAAGAGAGACAGTGTGTCTACCAGATACCATGAGGGTCGTATGTTAAGAAAACAAAACGCCCTTTAAATGTAAGAATAGAAGAACACAAAAAATACACAGAAAGGATCGAGGTATTTTGCCCGTCTCATAGATACGGTTATATAATTTGACAAATAAATTCATGTTCTCATTACTAATTAGTTATAAAATTTCAGGATAATTTTCATGTTTTGTTTGTTTTAAGTTGTTTTATCGTACATTCTACTTCGGATTTTAGCGCTGGTGTCTGCTTGGCGAGGCTCTGCTCTATCGCTGTCAAATAGGGTATTGATACATTTTCCCATCCTTCCAGTGTTCCCTTTGTGGAGTCCAATAGCTAACCCAACATGCTGTGTATTGTAAATTTTTTATTTGTTGATGTAAATTCTCTCACTTTTTATGCAAGTTGAAGTAATCATGGCGCCGTTGTAGATTCTCTATTTCAAAGCATTTACCGTCCATCCATCTTTCCTTTCCTTACCTCGGTGCGAATGTTTCTGTTAAGACGCTTGTAGTCATTTGCGTTGTTAGCAATTTTGGCTTCCTTCCGAGCATCCATTAAATCCAGGATTTCATTTGTCATCCAATCCTGCTTATTTCTTCTTGGAGTTGATTTTAGATTTCTCTCAGTCGTACCCGTTAGGATATCCTTCATAGTTCTCCACATGCTGTCTACATTCGTGGTTGAAATCAGATCTCCAGAAGTTTTTGTAAGGTGTTCATTCAATTCTTCGCTCACTGCTTATTTGAAGGCAATATCTCTCAATAGCTCGATATTTGGTATATTTGAAGTTCTTGGTTTCTTCGTGATCTTCTATTTGGATCGTATTCCAGCAAAAACAAGGTCACGGTCCGAGCCGATATCAGCTCTTGAATAGGTCTTAGCGCTTGTGGCTGAGCTGTGGTATCTTTTGTTGACCATTACGAAGTCGATCTGGTTCCTGACCGTTCTGACATTTGAATGTCCCTGTATAAAGTCTGCGGGTATGATGTTCGAACCATATTGTTGGCAGAATTCAATGAGTCTTTCTCCCCTCTCATTTCTGTCTCCCAGCCCAAACTCTCCTATCAGATCCAGCACTCGACCCTGACCTAGTTTGTCATTAAAGTCACTTATAATAAAGGTGAGGTCTTGCTTTCTTAACACCGATCCTTATCAGTCATCCATAGTTTGACACTTACATATGGTGGGTAGTTTGGGTTAGTTTGGGAATATCGAATAAAAGTTAATGGCATGGCTTTATCTTGGTCTATAATACATCAGAGGTAGAACGAAAAGTGGAAAAATAGCATTTAATATTAAATAGTGCGTTAAGAGCCTGGCTAAGATAGACTTGCTTCATACATTAAGTTCCAAAATCGACAGACAACTTATTATTTTTTACCAGCAGAATACTCTACTGTGCGTAGGTGCTGTTGAAACTACTGTCATAAGTATTCGTCATAACCAACAAAGTCCACAGTTTAAATTGACTTTATGAAGAAAAGCCTAAAATATATTGCTAATATAGCATAAGATTAAATGAGAGAAACTGATTTTAAAAAATTAAATAAATTAATATTGCCTTTTAAGCACTTACAATGAAGTAAGGACATATTCCAAGCCTCTCCGAAAGCCTTTATATCCTGCAATAACGTCGTTGAGCATGCGAAAAAGGCTTGCACCTGTAACAGAATAAATTAACATCCGTATCTCAGATTTATCCTCTTGTATTATTGAGAGATCTAAAATATCTTAAGAAGCTACTATATTATATAAAAATCCATAAAACATACCTTTAAGATGAGGGAGCTTGCCAAATTTAGCAATTATTTCGTCTGTACTATTAACTCCAGTTCGCAAATTTGGTGAATTTTTAAGAGAGTCTAATTCTAACGCTGGTTGTAGAACTTTATAAACAAATTGATTATTTACATCCCAGTCTTCGAAAACCTAAAATAATATTTTGAGCTTAATAAAACTTCACTACTGAACTAAATTTGACGGTGTACTTATTTAAATGCTAGTTAGATTATTATCGTTCTTCAAAATTCAGTGCTTAAGGATGATGTTACAGAGAACGATGAACGGGAGGAAGTTGATATTGAACTTGACAATTTAGAAAATTTCAGGCAAGTTTTTGAATCTGATGATTGCTCAGTTAGCGAGAACAATATCCCTTTTTTCAAAATTAGTTGAAAAGATGGCTTTTTTTCAATCAAACCGCTATCTACCTGATGATGATACTCCAACTTCAGCTACAGTTTTGGCTACATATTTTAAAAAATTGTGCCTGCCCAAGTTTGCTTGGCCACTCGCGCATGTGTGTCATCTCTTAACATGACAACGATCAAGAGACTCTGATGAAGATGATGAGCTAGATATTACGATGGACGGGTATGAGAGGTCAAGAGACCAACAACGGAAGAGATAGAGGAGTTACATTGCACATCAATGTAAGGAAGACTCGAAGCCGTGGGCACGGCGGGGTCCCGGGTATAGTTCTCAGGACTAGGGCGGTCGCGATTGCCGATTACTTGTGCAGAATTTTTAATGACTGTTTCATGCTGGTAGATTTTTGGAGAGCTTGGAAGGTAAGCTGTCTCATAACATTTCCCGCACCAGGATCTGCTAATAGAGAAGGTGCGAAATACTCATTACTTTCCTACCTAGCACAGGCAAGACATTAGAACATTTCATGACGAGGCAGTTCTTTAAAATTAAATGGAAGAGCGCAGTATGGATTTGTAAGAAAGTAAGAAGAAGAAAAGAAAAAGCTGACCAGAAATAGTTGGGAAACTTGAAGACTCTAAGTATAGAGCATGTATATTTCTGGATATAAAAAGAGCCATCAATAACGTATGGTGACCTTTGATCCTAAAAGCCTTAAAGGAGAGATAACTTTCCAGGTATTTATTTGACCTCACTGCTAATTATCGTAGTGAGAGACAGGTAACATATAAAGCTGGTCTAATCATGCCGAGGAGATAGTTGGAAAGAAGATGTGCGCATGGTTCCAAACTGATCAAACTTGCGGAATTTAGATAGATTCGACGAGGCAGAGGAGAGGAGAATGCGATTTGTGAATAGTAACATGTGCGGACAACAAGCCAACGCTTGAGGTCTAGAAGGACATGACGTTGGCCAGAGTTAAGTTGTGGGCGAGAGCTGACAAACTACAGATTGCACATTGTATTTGGAAGTAGACTAACAAGAAATCCCACGGTGATCGCAGGGTTATCTAGGGCTCAGCTATATAAGTACTTGAGGGTGATACTTGACGATGAGCTCATTTTTATATCTATGTGAAGTCCAGGATCCAGGACCATTTTTATTTGCTCGAGAAAGCACTGGTCAGGGTTTTTCAGGGTACTTATGATTATTTTTGAGGGAGCGATCATGCTGTTGTTCTTTTATAATGCGGATGTCTTCGAATGCAAACTCCAACATGTTTTGAGTTAAAAACAAGCGGAACTCTATTAGGGGACTGATTGCCAGAACTATCACTGTAGCCTATCTACGCAAGCTGCGGCCATGCTGGCAAATATTCCATCAAATGCTTTACGAGCGCATAAACCGTATAAGATACAGAAGGGAGATTGCTAACTAATAAAGACGAAAGACGATACAGAGGTACAAGAAGAGTCTAGACTGGGTAAAAGGCTTTTTAGAGAACATGTTAAAAGAAAGACGATGGACGTCCGACCGCCACTGACAGATATACTTTTCAGTTGTTCCCTTGTAAGTATAGAGGAAAGAAGTGCCTTCGACCTTAAAAAGAATCGCAAAACAATTCAGATTTTGTCTGGACATGGTAAGATTGCAGAGTACTATTGCAGAATTAGTAGGCTGGACGTGACCCGATGCTTGATGAGGATGATAATAATCCAGAACGTAGAATTTACCGATGTGCTTACTACCCTACTTGATCTCCCTCCGTTGCACATATGCATAGAAAAGGAGGCCTGGACCAGTGCGTATAGAGTCACTCAGACACAAAAACTGAAGTCAGAAAACCTGACTCGTCACCTTAAAATTCTGAAGGACATCCAGATAGAGTCGATGACCAAACCAACCGATACAATGGAAACACAAATCCATTTTTATCGCTCCTTTGAAGTTGTAATTGAAAACCACAATACAACAGGGAAAGACTAAAACAACTAGATAGGGGATCACTTGTCTGGGACACAGATAGATCAATGATGAAAGAAGTAGTGTGATCCGAAGTTTACGGACCTAGATGTCGAACATCTGCACTTTTAGGAAACACTCCCACCATCTTACAAGCAGAACTAAATGCTATCACTATAGGCATCTCTGAATGTGACGAAAACAGCCTAAGAGGTGTAAAGATCTATATCCTATCAGATAGGCAAGGAGCCTTAAAAGCGCTAGCATCTAGCAGAAGCAACTCCCGCCTATTGTAGGATTGTCGGATGGCTGCAGATTAACTGGCAAACAGAAACAGACTAACCGGAATAACCCTAATGTGGGTACCAGGGCTCGAGAGTGTGGAAGGCAACGAAGCCATTGACCAGCTCGCGCGTAATGGTGCACAAATACAGCAAATTATCATTGCTTATAACTAGTTTTGTACGAGTAATTCGATTTTAAGTATATTTGTAATTGACAATTAAGTGGAAACTTACTCCACAATCTAGACTAAAAGCAGCGTATTGTTCATAATGCGAAGGAGTATTCATTTCAGTATATTAATCAGAAATGAAAATTTTGAAAATTTGCTTCGAGGACGCACGCTAGCTTTTTAAGGACAGTATTTTTTGATATCGTTATATATACTTACACGATCCGTTATTAAATATTCCAGATAGCACGCAATACCTTTCATCAAATATGTATAATGCCACCATTCTGGACTTGCCATATTTCCATACCACATTTGTGCAAATTCATATGTTAATATTTGAGCAACGTTTTGCTTGTCTAAGTTACTAGAATTATCCTCATTGACTAAAATATCCTGTTCCCTACAAACGATAACCCTATGAAATGTTATTCGAATTCGTACATTATATTATATAAATAAAACATATTATTTTTAAAATCATAGGTACACATATGCGTAAAGTAAATGTACGGGTTAGTGAAGGACAAATGTAATCTTTGCGAGTACAGGGTGATTACATATAACATACCTATTATTTTTCAATATTTCTCGCTAGAAAAAAGATGTCAAAGATAAAAATTGTAGTGATTTATGTAAACTATTTGCAAGATAGTCAGTCATATTTTTTTAATCAAACACCCTCTATATTAATAAATTTTTATATTCTGCCATAGTTTATTCACACTACCATATATCTAAATTCAACAGTTTTCGACTTATTAAAGATTGAAAATGAAAAGTAGGTACACAAACAAAATGCATATAAGTCGATACTATGGAATTTTCAAATTTTAATCAAAAATGATTCAATTCAGAGACATGATATTATAAATAAATTATGTTCAGAATTGAAGGCAGAATCTAAAAATTAATTAATATACAAAGTGTTCTATTTAAAAATATATGACTTTGACCCGTCACTCGTGTCTGCAACACCCTGTATGTACGAAGACATATGTTGCAAATACTAGACTTTAGGTAAATCCCAAAATGTTAACGACAATTTTTCTCGTTAACATTTTTTCCTGGTGCGAAAAACGAAAAAATAAAAGTGGGTTAGTTTGGGTTAGTTTATTATACGCGATCACCCTGTACATACCAATCCATACCTCATATCAACGTATGAAAATGGAATTACAAAAATAATCAGTAACAAATAGAACTTTTCAGATAAAATTGTTCTTCTCTTATCGCTAAAGGCTAATGGCTTAAAATAAATGAAACTACCAATGGTATGCAGAATAAAATATTGTAAATATAATGCAAAACAGTGGTCTTTTAAATGTTTACCAAGTTACTAGCTGTCAGACCATTGTCCAAAATAGGTTCAAATGCAAGTTAAACCACCCTAAAATGGCCAATCGAAACTGTTTTAAACGAATATGGCTGTACTGTATAAGTATATCTGGATTCGATCCAAGCACGAAAGATTTGGATATACTCGATTTTTTGGAAAATAAGCTACAAGACGGATGATGCACAAAGATGTGCCCCCCTCTAATCTTTTTAGTTTTTTTAGTCTGTAAGGTTAAATATGCCGCGATAGCCTCATGATCCGATAAGCCCGGAGGTAGAATCCTCACCTCACAAAGCGGCTTATCCCAGAAGTTTTCACAGAAATAATCAATTAAGGTACTTGAATTTTCAGTAATACGGGCATGATCCATAACCAGCATTTTAAAGTTTAAAGATTGAATCAAATTTTTTGTCTGTTATTGAGTAACTATCTAAGTAATTTACATTAAGATCGCCTGTCAACAAAATGTATGTATTAGGTAAGAGTGCGAGCCACATTTCCAACCTATTCAAGAATTCATCAATTCTTCACCCAGGAGGTTTGTAAATGCACAAGAAATAGACATCGTTCATTCTATCATACACATAACAGCTGAAAACTCAAACTCGCCTTCAACCAGCAATCCATCAAACTTCTTATATGCACACAGTTGATACATTCAGGGTACACAGTGATAACAGGAAAAGTTGCTATAGATTGGGTGTACCAGTCAACAAGAAAGACATGATAATATTAGCAGACATATGGTCAAAAAGTATGCTGATAAACCATTTTCTGAACATTCAGAGCGTCAACTCTCTTCGCGACCACAAAGCCAAGAGTCGCAGAGGCTTAAGAACATCGCTCAGAAATAAAATTAATGAAATGGAAGAATTTTTGGCTGACCAGAACATTGAAGTTTTATGTATCACCGAACTCTGAAAGAGTTGATACTCTTCAGATGCCAGGTTACAGGGTTGCAGCTTTCTCTTTCAGACAGCACTCCACTAGAGGAGGAACTGTAATATTCACTAAAGAAAATCTTGAAATTAATAAAGTAAATATGTCTTGTAACGAAATATAAGTTATCATATATCAATCTATTCCGCTCCACTAAAGTATATCTATTTATCAATGGTTTTCAATGTTCAGTATATTGATAGGCAGTGCCATCTGTTCGGAAACGGGCTTATCTCGTATAGTTGGTAATGAAGGACGTAATGCGTTGTTCAATACCTGTAAAATTTGCACGTAATCTACAATAGATTGCTACAATTAGCGTATGTTGAATGTTTCCTTAGTTTGACCCCGGGTTTCCGATAGCGGTTGTCACGTGGTAAAACTGCCCAATGAGAGCAATGAAAACCGAAATAGGTAAAACGTACCAAATTTTGAAACGAAGTGGGTCATCTTGGTAGAAGCGTCCGACGCAGTAAGTGATAAATTTTCTGATCTCAAAATATTTTATTCATCCCGCATAATTTTCAATAATCTTTTCGTTTTTCAAATATATAAGTAATAATTGTTTCTAATTCACTTAATTATATTTGGCTAAAGTGAGAATTTAGCATTTTTATATTGCACTTTCGAGTGATTGACGATTTCAGCAATCTTAATTTTTTATGGTGACCTTTAGGTTTGAATACCGTTTTTTTTTGGTGGATAATTGCGTATCTTATTGGTCAAATTCGTGTAATTTGATAATGGTTTAATCCAAATATATAGAGAACGTAATTATTTCATCGTTTAGTGGTCATACATATGAGTTTACATATTTTCATTTAAATTGAACAGTATTACCTGGGAGATTCTCAAAGCGAATTTTATATGTTCCTGTAAAAGGTAGTTAATTGAATTTGAGTAGAATTTCGCTGAATTTTCCTTTGTAGTATTGTTGATCGTAGTTTTTTCAGGCTTATTTCATTAATATTTCAGTTTATTAGTAACATCAAGCGGAGCATATAATTTATATCACTTGCCGTGTCGCGCTTTATCCATGATGTATCGACACTAATTTACATTTATGAGGGGTTGACTCACATATGTGAATTTACTTTTTTTTTCTCTTTACCTTTTATCTTAATTTATCTCTCAAGGCGAGTTAGAGATTACCTTGTTTTTATCTTTAAAATTAATTGAGACGTAATTTACGTTCAATTATCGTTTATGTGCCAAGGGCCATATTTAAGAAAAGTAATAGAAATTACTTATTATGAGTTATAATAAGACTCATTTATAGAGAGGTTATACCTCGATTTCCTTATTTATCATTAAAAGCTAGTTATCCTCTATTGGAAGTTGCCGAGAGCCACTGTTTGGACAAGTTTCATAATTTTTTCATAATTTTCTTTTAAATTTTTAATTTCAATCATAATTTCTTTTGAATTTCATATCTCAAAGTAAAGAAAGGAAATATCTTGAATAACAGTAATCATCGATAGTGTTATTTAACCATAGTTATTAATAATTTTTGCTGAACTTAAAATTGTAATTTAAGTACTGATTATATCTGCTATAACCAGTAAATTCTCAAGTTGTCAATTAAGAATCTTCTATGCCGAACTGAGGTCCACAGGATACTTCCCTGAATAATTAGTTAATAAGCAGTATTAGTTGGTCTAAGACCTATATATTTTTTCATGTAACGATCTTGGTGAGAGCGTCTGACGCGACGAAGACACCATCTACAGCTTTGCCGTGCGAACAAGTAGGAGTCCCCAGTAGGATTATCTGTAAGACCTGGATACGCCTATAACGGGTGAGCTTAGGTACAGGCAGAAGAGGTTTCCAGTGGCGATCCTAACCAATCGCATGGTTACAAATAGCTGAACGAAGTTATCGCATGGTTACAGATAATTGAATGAAAGTAGGTAATATTTCTCCGAAGAAAGATCGTCTGCTTAGACCAACTACCTGTTATCATTAAATTTTTTGATCGTTTACATTGATTCGCATTTACATTGCTAGTTAATTTATTCCAAGCAAAACTTCATAAGTTGTATTTACATCTGATTGTATAGATTTTAATCTTTTTTTTAAACCTCATCATCTTGTAAATTAGTTGTTAAATTAATATATATTGTTTTTAGAAATATATTGTTTGATTTATTGTAGGATCGATCGAGTTCTTTAAGACGCGAATTAATTTTTAATGTTCTTATCTTTATAATTCTTGATATCTTAATATTTATTTTTTATTTACATTGTCTCAAATAGTTCTGGCGCCCACAATATCATAAAAAAAATATAGTTAGTGAAAGAGACAACTCACACCCTCAGTGACAAAGAATCTCATATTTAAATAAACTAAATAAATTAATTTTGGCTTTATCCTTACAAATTGGCGACTGAGCTAGAAATTCAATACAAAGTAACGCCTAATTAATTTAAATTAAAAATAATTAAATACAATTTCGTTATAGTCTTTATTATCGATAAACATATTGAATGTTGTTGTGTATACTTAACATTTTAACATCCCTTTTAATAGACAGCATCCCGAAGTAAATTCGTTTTGTGACCTATGTGAAAATTTTGACATTGTGCAGACAATTTTCCTTTCAACTCGTGGTGAGTCTTGTCTAGATGATATCTTCATTAGCTCTGATGTGGATCTCTGCTCTGCTACAGTGATTGGCCTCTGTATATGGGTGAATTGGTTGAATGCATGGTGACGGATGACTTGCGGGTGCATGTTGGTAGACCGAACAGGCTGAGCAGGCACCTAACACATCTACAATACTATGAAAAACAAATAAGCCCTGCTTCAGCAAGGCTTCTGTGCTTTCCATAGTATTGTAGATGACAGTTTATGGTAGTTTCTGTATAGTGATGCTGACGTTCACCAAAAATGTGAGGAATTTATTAAAATCCTGAAGATGACTTATCGTGTGTCTTTTTCGGAGTTCTTCTCCTAGAATCTGACATGTGGGTTAATATGAGCTGGTTCACTGAAGAACTTAGAGCAACCATTATTCAGCCTGATGAATTTAATAACTATTTTCTAAATAATGCCTAAACACTTAAAAAATATATATTCCACAGGGTGATGTTGATTCTTTTGCCTTTTCTTTTATTGAGGTAGTCTACAATAAAGTCTGGGATACTATTAACTACCTAAAAGATAAGAGAAGTAGAGATGTGTATAGGCTGTACACAAATGATAAAATCTGACTAGAATGAGGTATTAATTCCACTAACCAATCTTGTAAATATTTGCCATATATATATTTCCAAATGGTTTTAAAAAGCAATAGTAACACCCATACATAAAAAGGACGACTCCTCTGCTCCAGAAACTTGTAGGCCAATATATGTGCTGCCAATATTGTCAAAAATATTAAGAAAGTATATGGCAGTTAGAATAATAAAATGATAGAGATAAACCATATTTTTACTGACTCTCACAAGGTTACAAGATACTTGACATTATTTGTAGTATTATGGATGCCTTTTAAGGATTGAAATATGTATCATATAGTGCTGTTCTGTCACCTGGATAAGGCTTTCGATTGTGTGAACCATGACATTGTCCTATGAAAATTAGTATACTATAATTTCCACCCAGACAGTTTTGAGTTCCTTAGATTATATATTATTTATTTATTTATTTATTGGTGCTAAGAATTACAATACTCATACACAGGTCAATTCAATAGGTAATCAAAAAAGTAAGATACAATTTACAAAAAACTTACTATTAAGACATATTAACTAAAACGGAGTTTTATCCACAATACCGAAACAGAATTATTGCACT
>JAEQML010048229.1:0-54503 GCA_016904865.1 Pissodes strobi | reverse complement strand
TATCAGTATAGTATTAAAAATTAGATCGCAACCCTTGATACAACGCAACATTGCGCTTGTCGATGTATTGAACGATGCGCCAAAATGCATACACTTTTATTGATTTCGTCCTCCCAATTTTTTTAGTACGTCTGACAAATTCGCTTGAGAAGACAATCCAACCCAATAAATGAATATCCATACTCACGATAAGAATATCACCAAACAGCTAGAACCCTACAACTTTCCACGGCAACACATGCTTGTCGGAAGCCGTCTTAAATATTATAACTAAGCTCATCGTTCTTCGGCGAGAAATGTACAGTTTTGAATAGAATTAGCAAAATTCGACAATCTATATGATGATTATGATGATTTCAACGGAGAATTATTGGTATTAATTTATTACTTACCGTTTGTCTAGTGTTCAAAACGAATCCACCGTTATTCAAATGTGGGTGTCCTGGATTTCCCTGAATACCAACCCATATGGGGCCTGGTTCCCTATTAACTATTTCAAAATTCACATTAGCTTCTGCGCAATAAGCCAAAAGCGTGACCGCTAAAATATACTTAGCAAACATTTTTCACTATGTATCTGAAACAAATTCAAAAATATGAGTAGTTAGGTACAGATTTTGAACTTGGTGGATACGAGAAAAATACGGATGCGGGCATTTTTGAAACTTCCAATATGGGAAAAATATTTCCAACCGAAACTCTAAACCGCCCCCCGGGGTAAAATAATTCCTTTTCCTATGTATTAATTGAAGATGAGGAATTTCTTTGAAGTCATACTTGATAAGACCATACGAATATTGACAGTCACATGTCGACATTCGTAAAGAAAATTACAACACATGATTATGCAAAGCACGAAGGTTAGTTGAAAATACATTTGGAAGTTTGGCGGCGCGAAAATGACGAATATTTTACAAACCAATTGACTTATCTACGGATACTACTATTCTTAGTAGGAACAGCTGCATATTACCTACATAACTTTTTAAGGACAGAAAAGGATGACAATACGTATTTTAATGATTTGAAACTGTCAGAAACCAAGACGTGCAATTTCCTTGGCACTTGAAACTCGTGAAAAGTTTCTTGCTTATTTTAATGACCATCGCACTAATATTATGAAACAAAATTTCCTCCGAAAACACTGAAAAATTAAACATGCATACATTTACCATTTGCTTTTAATTCTGACTATCTGATCCCAAATTTCATTCTTTTTTCCTATATTTTTATAATCTTCGTGATTTAAATCATATATTATAGGATACTGTTTAACAATCCCAAATAATTTTCCTTATGACGTCATTTCCTAATGCGAAACTGCAGCGGAAGCTGTAAAAATCATGCATGCAGCGTCACAGGGAAATGACGTGACGCCAACGCAGCACTGCAGCGACTATAACGGAAATCGCGCATACTAGCATTACCTCCTACAACTAGGCCAACTAGCTAATATTAAAATTAGCACCCCTAAGAGGTCAATGCTTTTTTGCCATAAGAAAAGCATTCAGAGAAACCAAGAGGGGCCCAGTAAAAGTATTGATTATTTTATCGCGCCTATTCCGTATTTAACGTTGATTGCCACGCTGGGCGACTGTATTCTGTATCCAGTGCTGCCAAATTGGGCGCTTTATCACAATTTGGGCTACTTCTCACTGTAGTTTGCCACACATTATTTTTCAAAGAAACGTAAAATATTTGTCTTGGATTCCAGGATTACAATCACAATATATTAGATACTTAATGTAAAAGTTTGCTTTGGTATATTATAGTATAGTTATATTAAATATAAATAAATATTTAAAATCCGAAAAGTAAATATATAAAAACCGGAAAGTGAAGCAATAACGGAATCAAAACCTTTGAGAAAATAAACGTTGCTAACCAATAACCTAATTATTTTGTATAAATACAGTCCATTTAAAGCCATAATTTCAAATAAATGTCATTCAACAAATGCTGTAAAAATTAAAGTCCAACTGAATATACGTTAAATAGTTTACACCCCAAATAATGTATGGAATTTTGGCGCAGTGTTGCATCGTTTTTGCGTGTCGTCCCGGGTCTACCTATTGGACTCGTCAGTAAGGCGTCGGTAGACCCTGCCTTATACGCCGGGGTACAGCTTGTTCATATTTGGAACTATTATTTGTAGCGAGAAGGCATCGTGAGTCTGCGGTGAGATGTTGGCTGATTTTTTGGTTGGTGCTGCCACCTGTGAGTCGGTGGATGAAGACCGCCACAAAATTAACTCTATCGGCCCAGACGAGCCAAATCCTGATGGCCAGGACGAGGCAATTCTGCAAATTCGTAACAATATTTATTTTTTACTATTACGCAAACGATTCAATATTTGGGCTGTCGTTAGCAGTTCGAGGATGACGACACGGTTCTTAAAAATCTGGCAACACCGCCTCCTGTCAGTTGCCATGCCAGCGTACTTTCGACGTTCGATTCGACCGGTTTCTTAATTGTTCTTCGATCTTCGATTGATTTTCTGTTAATTTTTTCTAATATCAGTACTTTAGTATGTTTAAATTTATGTGAACAATGCCGTCCAGATGCTGTGCACCAGGCTGTCGTGAAAACTAACCGAAAGGACCTAAAGTTCATGCTTTTAGCTTTCCAAAAACTAATGTGTTGCAAAAGAAATGGCTTCAAGCTATCCCGCGAGGCAATTTAGTGCCCAATAAAAACACTAAAGTGTGTGAATTACATTTTTCTGCAGGTAATATAATTTGGATTAATTCGCAACAGGATCCAAAGTCAGATAAGATCATTACAGTACATTTAAAATACCCTCGATTGAAGGAAAATGCCATATCAACTACTTTTACAAACTGCCCCAATTACTTTTAAAAAAATGTGTTTGTTCGTAAAAGTAAAGACGAAAAAAATAAGGAACTTGAGGAATTACAATTGTTGCAAGCAATACAGCAAAGTAAAGAGGAGTTTAATATCCATAGAGAGGCGACATGTTTTCAAAATTTTGAGGAGTTTTTAAAACTATTTTTAAATTTTATTGTTAAGGAAGGGCGGTTTCCAGTAAGAGCTATTGATAAAATAACTTTATTTAAGCTTGAGTATATTCCTGGCCGTATAATAACTTGGGCGATTGTAATAAATAATAATTTAAAATTAGAAACATTTTTATATGGCCAGTCTATTTCTGTTTTAATAATAAATTTAAAATCCTCATTTATAACCGACAGTTTGGATGAATTAGAATGTTTACGATGCAATTGATAATATGATATCAATTCCTCTTTATAATGACCTCCCAATTACTAGTGAAACTTCCAATAACGAGAGCGAGATGAATTCACATCAATCTGATTCTGACCAAGACTAGAAAACAAAAAAAAATAAAATTTGTAACGGATATTCTTTTAAACCTAAAAGGCTCCGATGAATTTACACAAAATCTAAAATTTATTTCGGAACAGCTAACTTTGTTGAGCACCTCAAAAGAGAGATATCGGTATTCACCGAGCACTCTTGTTTTATGTTCAATTTTGTTTACTATAAGCCTTTATTCCTATTAATATTTGCATAATCATGCTCCTATTATTTTACCTCATCCTAACACAGTAAAATCTATTTGTAACAGATTTTTGACAGATTCCCATATTGATGAGAGGCATTTTTTTTTACCCTATGCTCGTAACATTTTTCAATATTTGAGTGATAAAGATAAAAATGTTATATTACTTTTTGATGAAATTCATATTGACCCCTATTTAGATTATAAGGCAGGAAACACTGTATGAACATCAGTAAATAACAGCAACACTTTCGCATCATCTGCAGTTGCATTTATGATCACAAATCCTTGCTCAAGCTTTAAAGAAGTAATTCATATATGTCCTGTAGCTAAACTTGACTCAGAAATCTTATATACTTTTATCAAGACCATAATAGAAAATTTTGAAGAAATTGGCTGCATAGTACTTTGTACAGTTAGTGACAATAATGCAATAAATAGCAAGGCAATGAGTAATTTTTCACCACGGAATGAACTCAGTCTAGTTTTCTCCCATCCTATTGCCCGAGAAAGACCATTATTTTACCTTTTTGACACTGTTAATCTACTAAAATGTATTTTTAACAACTGGCTAAATTCTAAACCTGAGCAGGCGTTTTTCTATCCCGATTTTCAGACAGGCCAAAAAAAATGTGCTTCGTTTTCAGTTGTCAAAAAACTTCATGAACTAGAACGAGACAAAATATTAAAACATGGGCATTCCTTTAATTTAAAGGTTTTTTTCTATCATCTATAGAAAGGCAAAATGTTAAATTAGCTCTCAAAATATTTAATCCTTTTATTATAGAGGTTCTGAAAGGTTTTGTTAATAATTTGACACATTCAGAAGACACAGCAAAGTTTATTATATTAATATTATATGGACCTGGTGGAGAATAGTTAATGTTAAAACCCCTCTTAAGGGAAAACATTCACTAGATAAATTTCAAGAACCCTTCACCACAGAAATACTATCAGCCTCCAACGATGATCCGAAATTTAATTTTCTCCTAATAATGCAAAAATGGCTAGGTTCTTAGCATTCACCTAATTTTCCAAATAGACTGACACGACAAACCCACACTGTATTAAGCCATACCATTCATGGGCTACTGGAAGTGACTGAATATTGTTTAACTGAGAATAATATGACGTATGTCTTACTGGGCAAATTTCAAACGGACCCATTGGAAGGGCGTTTTGGAAAATATGGGCAATTAGCTGGTGGTCATTATCATATCTCTGTTCGCCAGCTATATGAGTCGGAAAAAAGGCTAAGAATTCAATCTTTATTATCATTAAAATCTAAACATTATCGAGATATTAATGTAAATAAATTTGTTGAACTTTCTGAATATGAACCCCCGTCATTAGATAACTCATTAAATTCTGACTATGTTATCAATTTATTGCCCAAAATTACAATTACACAGTCTGATATAGAAACTATTACATATGAAATGCCACTAATCACTTATTTAAGTGGATATGGTTGTCATATTGTTTTAAAAAAAGTAAGTTGTGAATTTTGCAAAGAAAATTACCTTTAAATAAACCTTGTGTTGTAGAAGATTCTTACAATTTAATTTAAGTCGTGGGGCTCTTTTATATCCTCGTGAACAAGTAGTGGACGTAATTTCAACAGCCTATATTATATTTAAAAAACTGATTAATGAGTTCGAAGACACATTTTTAGATATTTACAATAAAAAGTGTTTTCATTGTGAGCTGTTGTTAAACTGTCTAAATCAAAACAGCCTTTTGACTCCTTTTGATAATTGTAAAATTCACCTAAAAATTTATGTTTCAAAATTTTTTCTTAGCAGCATTTCAAATACACTTCTCAATAATTATTGTTCTAAACATAATCATAATCTTTTGGGTAAAAAGCAAAAAGGAAACTGGATACTTTTAATAAATAAATATTAGACCCCAATAATATACCGAGTAATATACTCAATCTAACATAAAAAAGTAAAATCTGAAACCTAAACCTCTCATGTTTTATCATAAATATTTGAATATTGCAAGGTTCTTTGGACGGAGAAAACCGAGGAGAAAACGCACTAGCAAATTTTACATTACTATTACCTATTATGACACCTTTATACCTATAGTGACATTTTACCACCTATCTCTTAAATGGATTGGTGGTATCTAGTTTCAGTTTATAAAAATAGATTCTATTTTGATACACTGAATATTCAAAGGATTTTGCTTTGAAATTTCATTTTCCTTTAACAAAAATCGAATCGCGTCTAAGGGCTGAGTTCATGACTCGCAGCCTTGTTTTAACCGGAAGCCCTTAAACATTATTTATGTATGCAGAAAAAGGTAAGTACTTAAACTGCAATTTAATTTTTGATTTAAAAAAAATGAGTAATACACATTAACATAATAGTCGTGCTTAAAGTAATATCAGCTTGTAGGAGGTCTTGTATTAGGCCAATTACGTTTCAAACTACATATAAAAAAAGGTAAATGGTACTAGTCTGATTATGTTCATAAGCCGCTGGCACCGTATCTATTGTTCCGCCGCGGTGCCGATGCCGCGACGATTGCGGCAGCGGAAGTTTCGCGCCGGTGCGCGGTGTGGGGGATCCTTTAAACTATGATTTCGATCTCTTATCACTTAATAAATAAATACATCCTTGGTGGATACTGAATTAAGGAAATAAAAGTTTATATATTTTATCTGGTTTTGCCATTGATAAAAATGTTTCATTTTGTTTCACTTTTTTATAAAATTCGACGCATTTTTAGAGCTGATTAAAGAAAAATATGAGTTCACTTATAATTAAATCTTTGGATGCTTTATATCGTTTTTCTCGCCACGTAGAATTCATTGCTGAGAAAACCCGTTCTGGAAAGGCTGAACTTGCAGGCATACTTAACATATGATGACACTTTATAAGTATTTTTAACGTTTTGAATTTAAATTTCATCAAAAATTTTAACGTATTTAGTAGCAGTATCAAGATGTAAAATATTGGGGTCCACTGAGTTAAGCTTTTCAAAATTTGTAGAAAGTAATTCACATTAAATTTATCGAATCATAATTTAAATTTTTTATTACCTCTTGTAATTCAAAACGAGTAATTACATTAATAATTTCATTGCAAGTAAAACATTTCATAGCACTGATATCCGTGTAAATATTCGAACATGTTGATTGGGAAGTGAGAATTATGTTGAAAAAGGTCAGTCCTCCATGGGTGTTAGGTCATTGCATATAGTTTTAAGAAACATTTCGATCTTTTAAAACCTCTGAGAGTTGAGTACTTAGGTGGTCTTGAATATTATAGTGGTTAGACTTTTTTTGGTCGATCTATGTAAGTCAATTATTGTGCACTAATTTGCAAGTTTATGGTTGTGGGTAAACTGACTAAGTTAAATGGGCTTTTTTACAGGTTCTAAAGTAAAATATTTGAGGAAATTTCATGTTCAATTTAGGTATTAACTACAAGATATGCCTATGGCATATACTTACCTTGTATATAAAGCTTATTGGTTTAACACCGAAACACTTTTAAAATATCATAGTGAAAAATTCTATATTTATAAGTATTGATAAGGACTATACATTTTTATGATGATATAAACACATTTATGTGCAAGGTTAAGGCTTAATTATTATTCCTTATGCAGATTGTTACGAGTAAATCAAATGGATTTTCCACTAGTATTAAGAGTCTTATACACTTTTATATTGTGCGTAGGTGGCATGATGATGTGAAATGAGGAAAAGACCTTAAAGCCACTGAAGATGCCCTCCACCTCGACTGTCTCACTGCCTCTCTACAATCACAGATTTGGCGTTAACAATTCTTCTACATCCACACCACTCTATCCCCCAATAACTGGGCCTGGAAAGAGGAAAACGATGCATGGATTCCAATTTTGAGGACAAAACAAATATCGTCACAATCCTCCAAATTACTTGTTAAGTGCACCTGCAAAGTTGCATCCAAGGGCAACTGCAGCTGTAAAAATATAGGATGTTGTGGCCTGTATAAATGCCCATGCAATGTGGACGCAGATTAGATAAATCTCTATATAATTATTACCCGAGTATTGCCAGTAACCTTTCTGTTCAGAGGATGGTTGCTGCCGGTCCCAAGCCCGGATAAGAGAGGAGGGTTGGACGCTAGGCCAACCTCCTAGCTCCGTTAAAATAGACCGGTTCAGTAATCCTCGAACATAGCCTCAGATACTGATAGACCTAAACGAAGACGACAATGGCAAACGGAAAAGGACATGAGGTTAGGAACGTGGGACGTAAGAACACTATACAAACTTGGGGCAATACAGGAAGTGGCTCGTGAGATAGGTCATTACAATCTTGATGTATGTGCAATACAAGAAGTTCGATGGACGGAAGCTGGTATGATCGATGTAAATGACCTAAGAGTAAACTACAGTGGATACTCCACAGAGCACAAATATGGAGTCGGCTTCGTCCTTAACAAAAGAATAAAAATGCTGTCCTTGGATTTAGACCTATCAATGACAAAATATGTGTAATCAGAATTAGAAGTACCCCGAAAAAACATTGCTATCGTGAACATTTATGCGCCCACAGAGGAAGCAACAGACGTAATCAAGGATGGCTTCTACGACGAGGTAGAAATAGTGTATCAGCAGCTACCATCGTACGATGTCAAAATTGTGCTAGGGGATGTAAACGCGAAAAGAGGCAAAGAAGCAATCTTCTTCCCAACAATAGGTAAAGAGAGCCTCCACACAATATCCAACGACAACGGTAACCGATTAATAAGCCTGAAGTTAAAATGGCCTATCAGATAGAAATAAGCAATAAATTTGACGCTCTGAGCAATCAGATAGATAATGATGACGATACCTATGGTGTGAACCAACACTACAAAAACAGTTATTAAAGAAAGTATTCAACCAGGTGCAAGGGAAACCCTAAGGCCACTACCCCCCTGACAAGGAAAACATGGTTCGACGAAGATTGCGAACAACAAATTAAAATCAAAAAGCAATATAAAGAAAAGTATCTGGCTAATCCTCACTATCAAATGGAATATGAGCAAATTAAAAAGAACGTTAATAAATTTATCAAGCGGAAAAAGAAATGATACATGAAGGAAAAAATTGATGATATAGCGCAACACTATGATCAGGGAAAAATAAGAAACTTTTATGAAGAAATAAGGCAAACACGGAAAGGTTTCCAAGCCAGAATTGGCTTGGTGGAAGACAAAAATGGAAATGAACTCACAGAAAGAGAAAAAATAGTAGAGCGATGGAAACAATATTTTGAAGAGCTGTTGAATATGAAAGAGCCAGATAATCCGTTAGAGGAGGTAATGGATAATGACGATACAATAGGGAAAAGAGATTTTTTCCCTTCTGTAGACAAAATCCAAAAAGCCATCGAAAAATTAAAAAATAGGAAGGCACCAGGCCTAGATGGCATTCAAGCAGAACTTATAAAGCCGAGTGAACCAAATATGACAAACCAAATACACAAACTTATCAGATACATCTGGAGGAAAGAGACAAGGCCAGACGAATGGAAGGAGGCTGTAATTATACCAATTCATAAGAAAGGCCCAAAAAAGGTGTGTCAAAAATACAGAGGCATCTCACTACTGTCTGTGGCATACAAAGTACTCTCTAATATCCTGCTAAATAGACTGACCCCTTTTGCGGAAAGGTGTATTGGGGAATATCAGTGTGGTTTCCGAAGGGGGAGGGGGACAATAGATCGGATATTCAACGCTAGACAAATTCTGGAAAAACAATGGGAACACGCCCAAGCTACCTTCGCTCTATTTGTAGACTATAAACAGGCTTATGACAACATCCATCGCCAAAGGCTATGGACCATCATGAAAAACTTAGGTTTCCCAAATAAACTCGTTAATCTGACGAAGATGTGCGTCCTAGAATCCAAGGCCCGAGTTAAAGTTGAGGGAACAACGTCAGAACCCTTCAATATTCAAAGTGGGCTACAACAGGGTGACGCGCTCTCACCATTACTTTTTAACGTAGCTCTAGAATATGTGATAAGAGGGCTTGATGATATAGATGAAGGTGTAAAAATGGGCAAGAAATTCAAGGCGTTAGCATACGCGGACGATTTGGGGATCATGTGCGACACAAAGGAAGGGCTTAAAAGACTCTATACGCCAATAGAAGAGAGAGGAACATGAACCCAATACATGAAATTAGATCGAAGAGAAATACACAGAGACATAAACCTAACAACAGATAATGCGTCTTTCGAAAGAGTGAAAGATTCAAGTACCTGGGCTCACAGATAAACGAAGCAAATGATGTTAGAAAGGAAATACAGTGTCTTATACATAGCAAAAACAGAGTCGTAGCGGCCCTGAGCAATTTGCTTCGATCACGAAATCTACCAGGAAAAGTGAAACTGAAGATTATATATTACAATAGTGATCCCTGTGGTCCTGTATGGGTGCGAGGCGTGGATCATGACTATTAGAGAACAAGAAAGGCTACTCTCTTTCGAGAATAAAGTTTTAAGGAAAATATGTGGACCCGTACAAGATCCAGTAACAACCCAGTGGAGGAAACGCACGTGTGGTGAAATAAGGGAAATGACTAAACAGCCATGGATCGCTAGCACAATAAGATCCGGAAGGCTTGCATGGGCAGATCACGTAGTCAGAGCGGAGAGTAGGGATATTGGGACCGTTTATAGATGCAGACCAAACGCAAGAAGGCCTCCAAGACGACCTAGACAAAGTGGAAAGATAATGTAGAGAGAGACGCCAATATGATGGAAATACGAAATTGGTTAAAGTAGCAAGAGTTAGGACTAGATGGAGGGCGGTGGTCGGGGAGCCTAGTAAAAGAGTTTAACTTGTATTTCTTTAGTTTCAATTAAACATTTTAAATATTACCATTGACAATGTTTCGTGATATCATAAACTTTGTGATAAAGCGTGATAAAATTGTATTTTTAGATAATAAATTCATGTAATTCTGGTCATTATAACGATAATAATACTTAAATTGTTTTGAATCTAATTGGTCGGGATAAAATAGTATATTATTTTATATGGAGGAAAAGTGATACTTTTCATGGCGCGCTCGTGTTTAACAGCCGAACGGAGTGAGGCTGGTAATAGAGAGCAAGCCATGAAAAGTAACTTTTCCTCCAAATAAAATATGCTGTTTTTTCTTCAAATGTCGACAAATTAATGCAAAAACATCTCTTTTTAATAGTAATAATATCTAATTATTATTAAAGATAAATGGGTTCGCAAGGCGGCTTAGACCACGGTCGTAGGTGGCCTTGCTTAGACGGGTGTCGATGAATTTAACATAAAGCTGTCAGTGGACACTGTCAACAATAATTATTTTTTTAAGATGGAGTCTCCGATTGCGTTTTAATTCCGTATTGATAAGCAGTTATTGAGTAAGTTCGATTAAATAATAACCAATTTGTTCCTAAATTAGTGAATTTTAAAAATGCAGTCACAAATTGAGTGATAAATACAAATTTTAGTTTAATAAATCTTGAGTTGTTGACGCTTATTTTGTTGTCTGTTTGTATTGTATCTATGTTGCTATGACAACACTTTTACCTCCGCCGGCGGAAAAGTGAAAAGTAAAGCTCCGGCGGAGGAAAAACGAAACTTCACGGCCGCCTACACAGTCGAGTAATGACGGATTTACTGACGTTTGAAGAAAAAATTATTTATTAAATCATTTATGACCACCAAGGTGGAGATGGTAATTAACTTTATAATTAACCGCTTTAATTAGTGGACTGTATTAAAATAGGGTGGTAGGGGTTTTATTGATAGGTGTGAATTGAAACATGTATTTTAGGTATTATGTACTTTAATAATGCAATTACTCATTATTAATGTTTAACAAAACTTCTTGATTATTTAAATATGAAGTGAACTAGATAACTCTTTTCTTTACTGAATTTAACTGCATTCTTTTAATTCAAAAGTTCAACTGACTGCCTTTCCTTTCACACAAAATACCTTGTACTTTCCATCTTCTTCAATTCTCTCAATTAACTTTACCAGGGATATAAGACTTCGACCATTTGATTCAATTCTTGAGTAGTACAGGAATAGATTTGTCTAACTACAAATTTCCATCCGACATTTTACCTTCTTCTATCTTCAACCACAGCAACAGGAGAGACGAGACGCTATGGCGTTTCTATCTTCGAAAATGCGTAAAAACGCCCAAAAAAGTTCTTTGCTCAAGCTTGGATAAAGAGAACAGAGTTACAGCAGATATTCTCTAAATATCTGTACAAACAATATGAGAAAATGGCCTAAAAGAATTTGACCTTTGGCGCGAACGGAGCTATCACTTTTTTCGAGTGAACGATTATACTGCACTAAATTGAATTTTTAATTTTTCCTACCGGCAGGAGGCAAACTGAAATAGAGTGGGAAATTTGCGGGATATATTTTGAGAGGATAGAACATGTTCTTTCTTTATTTGACATATTGTTGTTTACACAACATTTACAGAAGCAAAGATATATTAAATTTAAACGTTTAAAAACGTTTTCCTTGACAAAGAATGACAATTTTCTTTTCGCGATTGTTTCAGATAATGGAATCTATTATACCGACAGTCCAGGTTAATCGGACTAAGGAGTAACTGAAATATGATATTTTAAATGCACAAATTGTTGTTTACCTGGTGTGAAATAAATTTATTTGGATTTAATTATGACTCAATCATACTACGGACACACAGGGTGTAATCACCAAACTATACGGTGAAAAACGACAAGTTAATACACTTGTTGGGGTGTTTCCCCAACAGTTTTCTTAGCCTCTCCAACCTTGTATTACGGAAATCCCCCGCACCGTCGCTTATGCTTAGGAGCGTCCCCCACACACACTTACCCCCACATGCCCCTCCTTCTCACACACACCTACCCTCCACCCCCCTACCCCCATACATATACAAAGTCGCGCGTAGGCGCAGTAACACGGCGTGAAATAGTTATTTTCCCAACTAGTGCGCAAAGTGATACTTTTCCGCACGCGACTGATGTTGACCGAACGACGCGAAGCGGAGTTCGATCAATCAGAGTGCGGAAAAGTCACTTTGCGCAAGTGTTAGGAACAATATTTTATCTACGAGCGCATTTCAAACAAGCACAGAATAATAATGACCCATATTTAAATAAAAGAAAAAGTAGCTGTCAATTATACCTACTGTTGCTTTACTTGAATATTATTGTTGACCTGACATGACTTAAAAAGATATGGTTGTTGGTTTAAGTTGTAATATCGCGAATTACGGAAGCTTTGAGAGAAAAGAGCCTGTTTTTTGGGATACTTCGTTTTACACCTAGATTTGTTTAAAATCTGTCAATCTGACAATTATAAGTATTGTTGCTTGACATAATTTTTACTACTATACCGAGGATTTCAAAATATATGGTTTTTGGTTTAAGCAGAGTATAACAAACCAACGAGTAGCGACATAAAGCGTCGGCACCTTTGATGTTCAAGGGACCGATTCCGGCAGAACCGATGACAGATGGACTTCATATTTGTAAACTGCTCAAACACTGAAGTGGCTCGAAAGGAAGCGACTCTGCGACTACACTGTAAAAAACTTGAAGTGGAAAATTGCTCATTTTTTCATATTTGAATCCGATTCCGTAACGTTTTTATATAGTATAGTGGTTTTTCCTACTTCCTGTCACCCTTGCCGATAACAATATCTGAAAGCTTTCAATATAAAAATATATATTACGTATATTTCTTCTACGATTTATTGATAAAAGAATCTGAATAGTTTCTTGGGATTTTATTTAAATTTTTAGTTTCCTTTAATGAGGGCGCGTTGAGAGAATCTCCTGTATTTCATGATTTCATTTATCATGTTAAGATGTTGATGTGTCAATTTTTAACCTAAATAAAGCACTTTGAGCTTACACCCGCCTGGTTTTGAGGCTATTGAAGAGGTGTAGCAGAGATTTTTGATAGGTAGTAGAAAAATATAATCGTACATTTTCAGCTTTCAGCGGTTCTCAAATAGACATTTCTTATTGTACGTAGTTTCAGCAACTTCTTGTTATTATTAATAGTACTCCATTTCGTTAAATTACGATAAGTCATATTTACAAAAGTATTGGGTATATTTTTTGAACCATTGAAATGAGGAGGAAATTTAAAACTTGCAACAGCACAAACAAAAAGTTTTTATTAATTCTGTAACTGTTATCAATAGGCTGAGGAGTTGTAAGTCGTAATTACTTACCTGAGTTGCCTTAAGGCATTCTAACCCTTACACCCACTGTTATGAAGAGAATGGTTTTAAATTATTAATTTAAATAAAATACAACAATTATCACTAGTCTAACAACGTTTATTAATCACAGGTTATTGAAAGTAAATTTGCGGAGTAGATTTCGACAGAAATGCAACAAAAATGTTTAATTTCAATGCTTAGTAAACAAATTTTGACATATGTGTACAACCAAAAATAAGAAATTACCACCTAAAGGCAGGACTAGGCCATCCCAGGGAGGGATGACTGACTATGTCCTCTATACCTAAGGCATGGCTCGAAAAAAAAACTATTACTGAATGATGGTCTAACATTAAATTAGCAACCTCTCTTGTCAAGAGTAAGAGAGTACCTACATTCCCGCCGATCCTCCTCCGTCTCGGTAATCTATTTACACTGTTGACAGATATATTCGGTAAAAATCGTAGCAAAAGCATTTAAAGGGATAAAACTTGAACTGTCTTTCCAGGGACATGAACTTCGGCTAATTTAAATACTAGCTTAATAAATAAACATTATGGTAACAATTTACCGTTACATAACCCTACTAATAAACCCCACAATATTACTCAAAGCAATGCGCACAAATTAACAATACCATATCTAGATCAAATAACTTAAAAAAAAATTGCTTTAAGAGAACACACACAGCTCTAAACGTTACTATTTACATAAATAAGTTTTCATAAATGAGGGTAATGACATGAAAAATGCAATAATTTTTTTCAACTATACATGTGTGAGGATTTTGAAACTCCGAAGTATTACATTTGAGATGTCTATAAATTAAATTTTAAAGTATAAAATATTTTTAGTCTTATAAATAGTTTTAATACAAACAGCTTGGGAAAATTTGAACAGGTATGGAGAAATTGAAGTTTTTCAAATATATTCACTAAATGATTAAAAAAAAAATTCGCCTGTACATATGTTCTCAAACTGCGAGTTGAAAATGCATTCAAGGCTGTATATAAAATGAACCCACTTTTCTGGTGGTGACGATAAAACACCAAAAGTACCTTTAATTGCATCAAAAGCTTTAAAATGAGACAGAAGTTTGTCTTCATCAATACTAGTACATTCTCTGCTAAAAGCATAGCAAATGTCACATGAATGTACTTCCAGACACCTTTTCATCAAATATCCACAGACATAATAGATACCATTCTGTGTTGAAACGGTTTCTTTACGGTAATTGCAATCAGGCAAGGAAATTGCTGCAGTTGATGTTTCCGACTCCTTATTAATAATTTCTACCATGTCCATGGATTTTAAAATAATGAGAACATCATTTAAATCCTCCCTACAATTCATGAGATTTGAGTGGAAATAAATCTGCAAATATAATTTTCTGAAGGCACTTTGAAACTGTATTGGTGTGGGATTTATGCAATTGTCTCCCTCTTGCCTTACACTTCCAAAGCAATTTTCTAAACAATCAGTCTTCTGGTTTTAAGATATTTATACCAACAGTTTAAAAGTTTTTGCTATAAATTGAGAAGACCTCTTATTGTAATAGACCAACATTTAATAATCTTGACCATTTTTGTTTAATACCTTTAAATTTGCAAAAAAATCCAAAGCTTCGTTTAAAAATTTTAACTGTGAATCAGAATTATTAAATGAAAGGAGTTCAAGATATCAACCAGATTATTACATTTTTCTACAATTTAAATTGTTGCAAAAGCTTCATTTGGAAGTGCACCCAAACTCATGTATGTATTCATACCACTGGCAATTGAGTCGAGTAGCTCAAAAGTTGAGCGGCATAACTCACTCTAATTTTTTCAAAAGTTGTGGGATTAAGGTGAGAATTAGTGAGTTTAGGTGCTCACCTGTAGAACTGCTTTTTATCGGAATTATAGAAACAATTAATAAATGACCAAGACGTTTTTCTACCCTGAAAGCAAAAGGTGTGCTTAAGTTACTGCGGGTGGCCTTAATTAAATGACATGGGTCAAAAATATAGAACATATTCTCACCTCCTACCTGAAACTCTGTATTTTCAGGTGTAATTTCTAGACATTTAGTCAAATCAATAAAGTTCGAGCCCATGTCACTTGCTATGCCTTCCACTTTTAAATATATATACTTTAAATTTAAAATACAATCTTCTAAAATAGTCCGAAGTTTATCACCCATCGATACAAAGGATGCAGTGTTTATCCTTATCAATCATTGTCTTAATTTTGATTTGAAGGGCCTTATATACTGATTTATTATGTAGTCCTGGTTGACATTGTAGCTCTTCAGCATATATATAGTTGGTGAAAAGTGAGAAGGTAGAACACAATTATCTTTCGTATGTTGATTGGTTGAATATCATCCAAATTCACCCATTTTTTTTCTTCATCTTTTGAAATACTAGGACCTGAAAGTGATGATAATAATAATGAAAGTATTGTTGATACAGTATTAGCAACAAGCATAAGGCTATTTAATTGCAGTCAAACAATATCATGTTAGTTCCAATAAAGTGTCTGACAAATATCAATTAGTACAACTCAGATAAAAACTGGCACTATTTATTTGACCAGTAGATACTTTCTATTGGGTACATAACTCATAAAACCGGTAGTGTTTTTAGTACATACTATTTATTGAATCAGGGTAATTACTGTTTTATAACTCACTTGTAAATAATAAATCCAACCAATAAAATTTTTCTACTCATGGAATTCAACATGATGTTGCTAAATTCAGTCATAATGATTAGGCAAACGAAATAGCTGTAACAGTCTGTGCCATTAGAAACAATACTGATACTTTGATTTTTATGTCAATGAACAATTGCTATAAAGATTTACCTGCAAGAATCTTGATTTTCTTTGGTGGTTCTTGAGATGAATCTTGACTTGTCCTAAATACCCACTGTAGATATTTACTAAATATTGTAGGACTTGCATCAGTTACGAAGTGCTTTCTGGTTTATACAATAGTAGCAGACATTGATAAACAGAAGCATAATCTCTCCAAAATATTTAATATTACCCAAATTTGTTGTTCGGAAGATTCGGGAAGATTTACTGGAAATTAGGGTATGATTCAAACTAGAATATTACATCCGTGATTCAAACGCACTAAAGACACGTTATGCTAGAGAGAAACTCTTTACATTACACACACAAAATATTTTGTGAATACACAAACCGAACCGCTCTTCTATTCTATTTTTCCTTTTCCGCGAAATAGAAATCGTTGGTTAGGTTCTCTTTTTTAGGTTACTATGAAAAATATCAGGCGTACTAAACATAAAACCCAGGCCTTACAACAAATAACTTCTACAAACTAATACAGGCCGGAATAATTTAATTCCTTTACAATAGAATTATTTTGCTGGAAATTGCCCAAAGATTCTTCTTGTGAGAACAGCATAACAAATTTTATACTCTAAATACGAAAAAAAAAATACCATTTTTTAAGCAAATATACGCCGGTGCATTATTATTCTACTTTTGAAAATTTTTGCTCAATGCAGAATGTGGAGATATATGTTGTTGGATAAAAAAAAACTTGCAACTTAGAACAGTCTAGCAATACACATTACATGTACCTAACGTCTTTTGGAATTCAATTTATCACTTATAAATTGTACTTTTTCACCACTAATACTCCTCGATCAAAATTTATCTATTCTTCAAGAGCAATTACTAACAATTAATTTAAATTTAAATAAAAAAAACAACCATGCTATGTACTTACCGGTCATAATCTTTAGAGGAAATTTGAAGAAAGATTTCCCATCTCCAGACCTAATTGAACAGGCACGATATGCACAAGAAGTGCCCGGCATGATTATACACTTATTCAGTTTTAAAATTTTGAAATTACGACACACTTCAAAACTAAAACGCACTTATCAGAATTCGTAATTGACGGGCTACAACAAAAGTCAGTTTGACGGAAGGACTTCATATTTCACACATGCGCAGCAAAATTTGGTCCCCCAGCTGTCGCTACTCGTTGGTTTGTTATACTCTGGTTTAAGTTACAATATCGCGAATTACGGAAATTTTTAGGGAAAAGAGTATAATTATGACTTAAAACGGTTTCTTATATTGCATAAAAAGTCCAAAGGTGTAAAGTTTCTAAAGGTATATGAACATGTTCTTGATCTGGTGATTTTAGAGAATTTTACTTTCCCGCACACTTTCCCGCATAGCCTGCGGGAAAATACTACTTCGCGCACTGAGAAGCGTGCGCAAAGTAGCCACTTTGCGCACGCTCCTAGAAAAAGATTTTTTTTTCTCTTATTATACCGATTTTCGCGCTAAAGGTGCCTAAAGAAGGTTTCACTTCAAAAGTCGAAGTTAGGATGACAGCATCAGTTTCATAATTTATAAAAATCTTTCTGTCTTTTTTTAATGTGCCTACGTTTTTAATGACTGACGAGGACAATATAAGTAATCCGTGACTACGTCAGGTGAGAAGAGATAATAAAGAAAACACTTCCTTAAAACAATAACAATGCCTTAATGAATTTACACTATCCGATTATTAAAACACGCATGTTCTTTCGATTGAGGTATGGTTTGAATGGTTTATAGCTCTTGGTCCCTGTTTTGTAATAAAGTTCTTTTGAGCGGTGTTGTGTTTTTAATTTATGGTTATTTAATTACGTAATAATTTGAGTGTTCTTAGTTTATCTCAATCTCACTCAGCAATTTAAGGCACTGTAACTATTTAACTTTTGAAATCACTTGATTTAGAATTTTGACTTTAGGATTATAGACGGGTATCCCCTAAGAACTACGCTCCTGAGAGCTGCTCCTATTCAATTGGATTTGGGGATTAGGATATCGGTATTGAGTGAATTCGATGAAACGAAAAAGCGACAGTAAAAAGATCTACAGGATGTAGCCTGCGAGATAATGAGATGGAACACAGTATACAGTTGTTACATGTGTGCATTTACTGAAAACTACGACCTGCAGAGGAATTTTTTTTAAGGTCTAAGCCAGGAAGTATCATCTGCAAAAGAGATACATTTTAATGTAGGTAAACCACAAGGTTATTATTCATTTAGAGAATAAGCAGGGTTTGCCAAATTGATCCCACTAAAGCTTCCTGTTTAACATTTTTTTTTTTTAGATCACTGGATTAAACTTTAAATTTTTCTTCTTTAGATGCGACTACTAGCGGAGATTGGATATATCAAAGCTAATTTGACTTTATTAGAAGCTCAACTAAACTTTCGCTCCAGTATATTTTTGTATTTCCCTTTATTTTGTCTTACATGATGCACCCAAAGTAACCCTCTCATGAAATATTCAAAATATTGGAGTGTTCTTCTTTTTATTATTGTCAGTATTCCTTATTTGTCCTTTGGAGTAGTTCAGCATTTGTTATTCTGTCTGTTCGCGATATTCATAGAAAAGCTTCGATATTCTCTATGTTATTTTGTTTTAAATCCAAGCCCGAAGAAAACACATAAAAGCGCAATTTACGAATTTAGAAACCGCACAAGAATTGTCTCATTTTTATTAAACGTCGACGAGCGATTTCAGTTCGATCCCTTATTATTTTTTCTACGCCTGGCTTGAAAGTGGTTAAAAGCACACTAGTAACTACTCCTGAAATTATATTTTTGACACACCGCGGCACCGTGTGAAATTTTCATTGTTTTTTTTTGGCAATGCGTGGCATGACATTGTTTAAAATTCTAGTATTGTACATAAACCTCGAAAAATACGCAAGTTTAAATTAAAATTATGTAAGTAAAGTATTACATCAGAATCATTGAAATATTTAATATTTCGGAAAAAAATGCTTTTTTTTATGGCAATGACACACACATTAAAGGGAGATCCTAAGGTACTCGACGAGCGGTGTGTGCGCGAAGATGCACGGTTCTTGAATAGCTGTAAGTTGTAACTTGGGGGAAACAGATCTCCTGGGAGTGAGTTCCACAGCGATGCAGTGCGCCAGACAGCGAGTTGTACAACGAACGGGTGTGCTCTTGCCGTCTGTCGTGACTGTCTGACAGGCGTTGCTGGAGGCGGGATGAGGCGGGCCAAATCCTGGAAACAACTGCCGTGATAATATCTGTAAAACAGTGATATCTCGGCCACATGTCTGCAGTGTTCCAGACTATCTAGCTCTCTTCTGAATGGAATCCAGTAGCTTTAGAGTATGCTTCAGTGCGGCACACCAGATGTGTGAGCAATATTCTGAGCACGGTCTTATTTGCGCTTTGTAGAGGAAGAGCAGCTGCTGCGGTGTATACAGTTTTTTGTTGCGAAATAGCGCACCAAGATTCTGCGAGGCTGATTTTTCGATGTTAGCAACGTGGTCATGCCAGGACATATTGCTCTTGACCGAGACACCCAGTAGTCCGATTGACGAGGATGAAGGAATGGTCGATCCTGCCATAATGATGTCAGGGCCCGTCGTATTGGCTTTCTTGGTAAACGTGGCCACTTTGGTTTGGGCTGCATTGGATTGGACCAAATTTCTGACGCCCCAAGTTCGAACCTTTTGCATCTGCAAAACTGGTTTCGGTCAGCAGGTCATTATATAGATGAGGAACAGAGTTGGCGAAAGTATTGCGCTCTGAGGCACGCCCGCGTTAATGGTGAATGTGTCTGAGATGTGTCCATCAACTGTAACTGGCAGAGATCGGTTCTTAAGGAAACTGGCAAGCCAGCTGCAGTCCGAAGGACGGCAGTTTGTTGAGCAATCCGTCATGCCAAACTCTGTCGAATATCTTCGACATATCCAACGCAATCGCTCGAGATTCTCCGTAGTTCTCAATTGCCCTACTCCATATATGAGTGGCATAGGCCAATATATCTCCTGTCTATCTCTCTTTGCGAAAGCCGTATTGATTATCGCTAATTAATCTGTTAGTCTCAAGGTACTTGAGTTGCTGCTGATTGACCACACATTCCATGACTTTGGAGATTATTGGAAGCAAGGCAATTGGGCGATAGTTTGAGGACGTGTTTTTTTTGCCTTTTTTTGGAACAGGTTGCACTCGAGCGACCTTCCAAGAAGATGGGTAAATTCTTTTTCGGTAAGCCAGAGGAGAAAGTCTGGAAAAATGGATGTTAGTTCGTTGGCGCAGTTCTTTAATACAGTGGCAGGTATTCCGTCCGGTCCTGATGCCTTTTGCGTATCTAGTTCTTTGAGGATTTTACGAATATCACGGTGATGAAACTTAACTTCTGCCATGGTAATGTTGGTATTCGATATGGTGGGGAAAGCTTTTTGGCGAGCATCTTTGCTTTTTCCTTGGCTGTAGTCGCCGTGATGCTACGTTCGTCTGTTAAAGGTGGGAGAGGGTTAAAGTTATTACTTGCTGCCGTTGCTACCGACCAGAAAATCCTGGAGCCACTGGGGCATTGCAAATGTTTATTACTGATCCTTTGATACATTGTCCTTAATTTCGTCAATCACATGTGTGCACTCGTTTCTCACTTCGGCAAAATAATTGCGATTTTCGGCGGTCTGATTTTGCTGCCAGTACTTGTAGGCTTGCTGTTTCCTACCTACAGCTCTTTTACATCTTCTGTCGAACCAGAGCTTTCCTTGTGACGGCAACTTGATAGAATTTGGGATGTATGCTTCCATTACTGAGGAGATTACTTGCGTAATCTTCACAGCAGACTGACGGGTCGACAGTCCCAAAGCAGATGTCGATCCAATGGAAATCTAGGTAGAACTCTCTTATATCGTCCCAGTTTGCACAATTGTAATTCCAGATTTTACGAACCAATGAGGGACCTTACTGTAGGAGTCGCAGTTCACAAACCGTTGTAATAGGTTTGTGGTCGGAGGTACCTAATGGTGCATCGAGTGTAATTGTGTACTTGTCAAGATTTGCGGTTAAAAAAGATCCAGGAGGGCGGCGAATCCGCCCCTCTCTGAGACCCGGGTTGGTTCGTCTACAATTTGAGTAAGTCCGCAGCTGATGGTAAATGCTTCTGCTTCTTTACCTTTGTTGTCGGTCTTGTTGTGATGTTTGAGCCAGTTGGTGTTATGGGCATTGAAATCTCCCATAATGATTATTTATGAATTAGAGTGGTCGAACTGTATTGAAACAAAAGTGGTAGCACTGGTAGCTTGTGTTGTAAAAAGCTTTTGTAGGCTCTATCGCTCGGAGAGCGATAGAGACAGCATACGAACTTGGCTAATCCCTTGGCGGTGAACTTAAGCCACATGACGTCAAGGTTGTTCGGTTCGAGTGTTTCCTCGCCGTGACACGAAAGCTCGCTTCGGACAAAAAGGCATATTCCGAATTTATGTCTAAATCGGTAGTGTTAAGTCGTAACCTAGGATAGGGGTAGCTTACTGTTGTATAACATACTTGGGTTTCTGTAAGGGCTAGTATGTGTGGTATATTTGCTTGTAGATGGTGTACCGAATTAATGTTTGTATTTAGGCCTATTATGTTGCTCGCTTTGTACAGGGTGGCCAACTAAGAATGCGAGGTACTGTATCTGGGAAACTATCCATCGTAGAGACTTGCGGCAAAAAATGTAATTACTAAAACGGTCAAGGGAAAAACCCGGAAAATATTTTCAAGTTTCTAAAATGACCACTAGGGGGCGTAACTGCAATCTTGAATCTAAAAAAGTGATGTTTCTGTGAATTCCGCTATATTAACCTAATAAAACATACTTGAAGTTGAGGATAATGCAAAACTTTTTTGTCTAATGCTTTTTGCTGTATCTCTAAAAATAAAGTGGGGGGGGGGGGGTATTCAAAGTTTATTTTAAATAACACCCTGTATCTGCGAAACGGCTAAGCCGATTTTAACAAGCTTGGGTTAGTTCGAAGGAGCTATTCTTGGGCTACAAATGTTGTGTTATTTAAAGTTTCGTTAATTTCACATGCCGCCCCTTGAGGGCTATTTTCGACATTCCAACAGAAATGTTTAATTTTCTCAAAAAAATTAAAAGCATTGATATGATTTTTTTCCCATGAAAAAGTAGCTAAATAATGACTAAACAAGCTCGCGAAAACCCCATCTCGATATCTTGTTCCTAACCCAAAATATAGGCAAAAAAATTTATTACTTACGAAAATCCTTTAATTTTTTTTTTTACTATATTTAGCTCGAATTTTCTCTTTTATAAAAGTTGTGGCCCTGAAAAGGACCGATTTAAAAAAGGAAAGTTCTTCGTGCCCCCGCAAATGCTCGAAATACTGACCATCACGCTCTATGCATTGCTGAAGCCTCTCATGGGTAGACAAAACTGCAGTTTCAATTTCGGCTCTCGGTATGGTTCGTATTGCAGTACGAATCCGGTTTTTCAAATCTTCTCTGGTCGTCGGTTGAGTCTGGAACACGATGTCCTTTAACCGCCCCCATAAATAAAAATCCAGACAAGTTAAGTATGGTGATCGCGGAGGCCATGGAAACAGACTTCCTCTTCCAATCCACCGCTGTTGAAATACTGCATCGATATGCTCTCGCACATTAATAGCAAAATGTGCTGGGCAACCATCCAACTGCAAAAACAAGTTTTGCCTCTTTTCCAGAGGCACATCTTCGAACAACAACGGTAATTGATTGGCCAAAAATTCAAGAAAGACATTGTCATTTAGGGGTTATGGCCCAATAATTTTGCCTTCCACTATGCCACACCACACATTTAAACTCCAACGTCCGTGGTGCTGAACTTCACGCATCCAATGCGGATTTTCTGCAGACCAATAGTGAAAATCGGGCGGATTGACTCTCCCATCACGATTAAAAGTGGCTTCATCGGTCCAAAGAATTTGAATTAAAAATTCTCTATTTTCGCGTATCATACCTAACATCCAATGGCAATAGTCCCTGCGATCAAAATCTTCCTCATTCAAAGCCTGATGTAGAACTACATGATATGGATGCATTCTAAAAGTAATTGAAAAAAAAGTTTCAACAAATACCTATATTGTGATAGCCATTAGAAGTTACCTATCGTCCTTCAAGATATTTTGAACAGTTGTTCGTGCTATGTTCAACTGAAGCGATAACGCTCTTGTGCTAACATGAGGATTTCCTTCGATATACCCCAGTAGGTAGTTGATATTTTCTTGTGTTCTTCCAATTTTTTGCCATTGAAACGCAGGCCGAAAACTACCATTGGCTCGTAAGCTCGCTACTAATCGAGGAAAAACTCTCACATCGCAAGGACGTCGATTTGGATAACAGGCCGCGTAAACTCTTTTAGCTACTGCGGCATTTTAAAGACATTCAAAATAAACCGCAAGCATATCAACAGCTTCATCATTCGTGAAACGCATTTTGTAAACACAAAAATTGCTCAAAATAAAGCGAAACTATTGACAATTTGAGGAAGAATTATTTATATTTTCATTTGTTTTCTTTCCATGGCCTGCTTCTGTTAATTGTCTACCCATGAGACGCTTCAGCAATGCATAGAGCGTGATGGTCAGCATTTCGAGCATTTGCGGGGGCACTAAGAACCTTCCTTTTTTAAATCGGTCCTTTTCTGGGCCACAACTTTTATAAAACAGAAAATTCGAGATAAATATAGTAAAAAAAAAAATTAAGGGATTTTCGTAAGTAATACATTTTTTTTCCTATATTTTGGGTTAGGAACAAGATATCGAGATGCGGTTTTCGCGAGCTTGTTTAGCCGTTATTTAGCTGCTTTTTCATGGGAAAAAAATCATATCAATACATTTAATTTTTTTGAGAAAATTAACCATTTCTGTCGGAATGTCGAAAATAGCCCTCTAGCGGCGACTTGTGAAACTAACGAAACTTTAAATAATACAACATTTGTAGCCCAAGAATAGCTCCTTTGAACTAACCCAAGTTTGTTAAAATCGGCTTAGCCGTTTCGCAGACTTTGAATACCCCTGATCACTTTATTTTTAGAGATACAGCAAAAAGCATTAAACAAAAAAGTTTTACATTATCCTCAACTTCAAATATGTGGAATTTTTTTATTAGGTTAATATAGCGGAATTCACAGAAACATCACTTTTTTAGATTCAAGATTGCAGTTACGCTCCCTAGTGGTCATTTTAGAAACTTGAAAATATTTTCCAGATTTTTCTCTTGACCGTTTTAGCAATTACATTTTTTGCCGCAAGTCTCTACGATGGATAGTTTCCCAGATACAGTACCTCGCATTCTTAGTTGGCCACCCTGTCAAGATACGTTAAGTAATGAAGTTGTAAATTTGGGTTTTCGGTATGCCGTCGTAATCTTGTCTTTCTTTTTAACTGACGAAAACTATATGAAACGGAATGTTAAAAAAAAGCCACGACATATCTTACTTTGCAGATGTTCTCGCAAAATTTTGAAAATTCATTTAATCGTGAGACTTTTAACGTGTTGAATTAGAAAAAGGGCAAATAAATGACGGCAGGTCCATAGCAATGTTTTCGATAGAGCTTCAAGTGCACTGAAAGTGAGTATTTTCACACTGATGAAACTCAAACAAACTGGAATTAGAGCTAATGAAAGTTTTTAAAAGAACATTGCGAGGAAAACGAAGGCATGTCAAACAAAAATAACAGATTGTTTAAAAAAATAAAATTCCATACATATTGAATTTTCTGCAATAGCACTTCTGTGTTTTGCGGTTAAAAAGTATTGGAATAATTAATTTTCTAAACAATGGTTTTCATTAATTAAGGTTCGGACTTCTTAAAGACCATGGTAGAGAACATTAATGTTTCTTGAACAAACCAATTTTTCACCATTCCGGCAGGTAATTGAACGAGGTAATTATCTTGTTGATATGTAAAATTAGTATTGGGAAATAATCTACCAACCGTCGAAATCATAATATTATGCAGAATGTTAATGTATATGACTGAAGTGAACAGACTTTCAATTTTCGTGCATTGACCCAATCCGCGTCCATTCATCCAAGTCAATACGTTTACGGAAAGCATCAACTGGTTTTAATATTCGAGGTATATATTTCTTTCGAGTATTTGGTGGTGTATATACTCTGATCCGTCCAGAATAACATGATTGGAAAACTTCCACATCGGTAAAAATGACATTTTCCCGGAAGCGAACGCCATCTATGCTATGCTGTAAACAAAATCCCATTCTTTGTTCCTTGTTATCTTGACTGAGGAGAGGGTTTTTTAGTTCGGATGTATATCTTATTTATCACCTTGCTGTTCTCACGGGATGTAGGAAAATGTGTTTCATTTCTGGCGACAACGGCAGAATTAAACGTGTTATCTCGTAAATAGTTTGGGTTAGTTTCGAAGTCGGTTAAAAGAGAGCGACTATCAGGAGATCAGGAATAGAACCAATAGAACAGAGTTGGTACCCAATTTACCACCTAGACCTTTAATTTATCATGAATAATGCAAGTTCACTCAGATCTTATTACAGAAATCCGAACGAAATCGTGGACTAAGCAAAAATTAATTTTATGGCTTAAAAATAAAAATTATGGCTATCCTGAAAGAGCCATGAAAGACTGAAGGTGTATTTTTAATGAATCAAAGTCATAAAAAGAAATACTACCTCAGGATTTTAAGTTTACCTCAATAACACGCACTGTTAGTACAACCCAATTGAGATGGTATGGTCACAGTGAAAAAGAAAATTTGATCAGTTCATGCTTAGTCTCAAAGGAACACGAGAAGAGGTCTTATCGATTTGGGAAAGGGTTCTAAATGAAGTTGCAGCTGATCAGTGGCCAAACAATATAATCACGTTCAAAATACCACAAAAAACTTGGAATACAATACATCAGATTTGCAACCTATTCTGAAGACTGATTTTTCAGAAGATCTGTAATTCTTACATCTTATTTCCTGTGCAACATCAATTTGCTTATTCATTACAAATTTCCATTCAATATTTCCTGTTCTTCCATTTAGAACCAATACTTTTGCACCAATTTGTCAGGGCTGAAATAAAATATGGAAAATATGATGATTGGTCCTTTAATTTGATTCTTAAATTATTTACTGTAATATATTCTTTTTTAGAATCATACTGTAGATATTCAGTAATTTATTATTTTTAAACAATGTGTCATTTTAGTTTTGTATACCTTCGTTTTCGTTGGGATGTTTTTCGAAAACTTCATTAGCGGTAATTCCTGTTTTGTTTGATTCTCTTCAGTGTGGCATTGCTCATCTTCAGTGCACCTGATTTTCTAGCAAACATTTAGTTGCAATCAATTAGTCTACCTTCGTCATTCTCAATTTTTTCTCATTTGGAAAAGGTTGTTAAAATCTATTCATTGAATTTATGTTAAATATTAAATCTTGATAATTTAATAATTATACAATACAATATAATTTTACATGTTTGTCTATGTAAATAAATAAAATGTCACTTCTGTTTTTCTTTGTTATTAGTAATAACACGACAGGGACTAAAATAGCTACCTAGTTATTTTAATCTATATGGCAATAATATCAATTATTGTTTAAAAGTATTTCTGCTATTTTTACATATCGGTTTACTATAAAACATAGATGATTCACTTAAGTTCGTGTCAGTTTTCAAATACCGACTTGAAAATAAGAATTCGTTACATCAGAATAAATTAGAGAAAAATCAAAAAGTATTTTTTATAATAGGTATTTGCGTAGTTTTCTCCTCACTAAAATATATTGCTATTATTAGAAAACTAATGCAAAGTGTTCGCATTAAATCGAGTTTTTTTTGTGGCAGCGGCACACACTAAAGGGAGATCCTGTGGCGCTCAACGAGCGGTGTGTGTGCGAAGATGTTGATTGACACGGTTCTTGAATAGTTGTAGGGGGAAACAGACGTCCTGGGAGTGAGTTCCACAGTGATGCAGTGCGCCAGACAAAGGAGTTCTTGTAAAGCGATGTCCTAGGTGTTTCCAGCTGTACGACGAACTGGTGCGCTCTTGCCGTCTGTCGTGACTGTCTGACAAGCGTTGGCAGGGGCGGAATGAGGCGGCTCAAATCCTGGAAACATCTGCCGTTAAAGAATCTGTAAAACAGAGACATGTCGGCCACATGTCTGCAGTGTTCCAGACTTCTACTGAATGGAATCCAGCAGCTTTAGGGTATGCTTTGGTGCGACACCCTATATGTGTGAGCAATATTCTAAGCACGATCTTATTTGCGCTTTGTAGAGGAAAAGCAACTGCTGCGGTGTACACAGTCTTTTCTTGCGAAATAGCGCACCAAGCTTCTGGGAGGCTGATTTTGCGATGTTAGCAACGTAGTCATGCCCCGACATATTGCTGTTGACTGAGACACCCAGCAGTCCGATTGACGAGGATGAGGGAATGGTCGATCCTGCCATAATGATGTCAGGGTCCGCCGTATTGGTCCTATTGATAAACGTGGCTGCTTGGGTCTTTGCTGCATTGAACTGGACCAAATTTCTGTCGCCCCAAGTTTGAACTTTCTCCAGGTCTTGATTAATTGCTGTAATCTGCTCCTGTCTGCGGTGATAAGTCTCAGTCGCTGGTAAAGGTTTTTGTGATTTAAAGTGGGAGACAAGGGTACTGTCATCTGCAAAACTGTAAACAGGATTATGCCTCTGATGACGATGATCTGATCATCAACCATTGTCCCTGTACCTGAAAATAATATGCAAAGATTAATAAATGCATAATATTCATAATTAGGTACCTTACATCTGTAGGTTACAATAGGTTGCTTTTTATTTCTTGTAAAATTCTGGAATATGACCTTACTTATTATTTTTTCATTTAATTTTATCCTAACTATTATTAATTGCTTTCACCAATCAATGAACTAGCTGTTGATTTAATTTTTGTACATCAGGTCATTATTGAATGTACTCCACGAATTCACCATCACCTTTTTAAACTAATACCAGCAAATTCTTTTTTAGTTTTGTTGTCGTATGATCTAAGAAATACGTCTTTTTTACTTTTCTGGCGTTATCATCCCGAAAACTTAAAATTACAACTATATACACTTCTGTCTTGCTGTCAAAACGCAAAGTTTTGCTTTTATCAAAAAATCTGCTCTGAAATTCCTTATAGACCCCAAACGCATCGAAAAAATTGTGGGGTCATATGATACCCCATGAAATAGTATAAATTAAGTAGTCCTAAGGAAAATAAAAACTCAAGCCGTATGCCGTACATTTTGGGTGGTGCATGTGGAAACTGTGAAGAAGTGAAACTCCATAACCCAAGTAGGAGTAAATTTATCAAATATTTTTGTACGACTTTTTGAAATTTAGTTGGTGCTTACAACTGTGATCAATATACTCTGAACGCCGTACAAAAATAATGCAACTGGAAAAAAAGAAAATTTTTCATTTTTGGAAAATTGACCTCTGATACAAAAGTAATAAGATTCTGTACGGCTTTTGTGTAATTATTCTTCTATATTGATAAGGATATATTATTTTGCTATGTCGTATAAATTAGTGTAGCTCTGGAGTAGTAAACGAGAAATAAACCCCCTTCCTACACCTCTATTAAGGTGGTGATTTGAATCAACGTGAAATTTGATTATATCAATAACATTTTACTTAATAATGACTTTTGTTATCATGCCGTAAATTTTAAGTGGAGCAGGTGTCTGCAATGGGAAATTGAATTTTCCGTCCCAGAGTGGGCCTTTGTGCCAAAAATGTTTGTACGGCTTTAGTACACTTAGGTGGTGCTTATAACTGTAATTATTTGACAGGGAATGCAGTGCAAAAAATGTTGCTGAAAAAAAAATTAATAAAGGCGATCTTTATTTACACACGAGTAGTCGCATATACTAATTTCATTTTCGGAAGTCAATTTCAGAGCGAGGTAATCCTACAGACAAAGCAGTCCCGCAACAGGGACGTCCTAGGTATTTGCAACTGAATCCTATGTTGATGAGCAGATCGTGTCTGGGTTTGGCACAACTCTGGGTGGAATCAAGTGCCAGCTCGTTTGAACATCTTCCGCTCGTCTCTTTTTCGATGATCAAGGCTATCAAGGTCTTTAGTCAACTCTGGGTCATACACAAGATGGATTGCTCTCCTCTGTATTGAGTGCAATATCTTGAGCAAGTGTGGGCTCCACACATGGGAACAGTATTCCAGATATGGTCTTATCTGAGCCTTATAAAGCAGTAAGAGCTGATGAGGTGTATACAACTTTTTGCTCTATATAGTGCTCCTAGGTTTTGTGCTGCTGCCTTGGCGATTTTGGTGACGTGATTATGCCAAGACATGTTTTCTACGTTGATGCCCACCAAGCTTATGGAAGAGGCCATAGTCAGTGTTTGTCATGTCATTAATAAGTCAGGTCCTGCGTTTGCTTTTTTTGAGAAGAGAGCTGCTTGAGTTTTTCCTGCGTTGAATTGGGCATTATTTTCTTTACCCCATTCCATGATGGCGCTCATATCCTCCTTGATGGCAGCAATATGATGTTCTCGCTCGCATTGGGAACAAGTAGTGGTCATTGGAGTCCGCAACATGAATGAGGATATAAGAGTGCTGTCGTCCGCAAAGCTGTAAATAGAACTGTTTGTCCTGTCTAGATCGTTGAGATAGAGCAGGAACTGTGTGGGACACAATATACATGCACCCTTGAGGAACTCCGGCATTGATTTTAAATTCCTCCAAGAGATGTCCATCAATACCAACTCCGATGCCTCGATTCCTTAAGAAATTCGAAAGCCATAGAACCAGTGTTGGTGGTAGTTCGTATGCTGTCAATTAGCTTAACAATCTGTCATGCCACACCCTATCAAATGCTTTGAATACGTCGAGAGCCACTGCACGAGATTCGTGAGCGATGGCTTTGGTCCATAGATAGGTCACGTAAGTCAGGAGATCTCCCGTTGATACGTGCTTGCGGAAGCCATACTGGCGATCGCTTAAGATGCCTGCCGATTCGAGATATTTCAAGAGCTGTTCATTGATCAATTTCTGCATGACTTTGGACATGATGGGAACTAAGGCAATTGGACAATAGTTATTTGGAATCGTTTTTACCTTTCTTCGGGATTGGTTGCACTTGAGCGCCTTTCCAGCTAGAAGGAAAGCATGCAGTTGTGTATGATAGGGAGAAAAGCGTGCATAGTGGAGCTGTTAGTTCAGTAGCACATTTCTTAAGCACTATTGCTGAACGCCATTCGGTATTGTGGCCTTGTTAGTGTGTAAGTTTTTGAGTGTTCGTTTCACTTCCCGTTGGTGAAATAACAGACCTGGCATCGAGGAATTCGCTCTCGGGATAGTTGGGGTAGTCTTTTTTTGTGATTCAAGGTAGAATTTCATGCAAATATTTCGGCATGAATGATCCCTTTTCTTTGGCTGTTTCCGCTAGTGAGCCATCATCTTTGGTCAGTGGTGGGATTAACGTCTTTGAGAAACCCTGATTGACAGGTTTGGCAACTGACCAAAAGGGTCTTGATCCGTTACGACAGAAGCTTGTTCTTGATCTGCTCGTTATATTCATCCTTGTTCTTGTCAATGGTCCGTTTACACTGGTTTCTAGTCGTGATGAATATATTTCGATTTTCGGCTGTCGGAGCTCGGCGCGGTATTTCCGGTAGGCGGCATTTTTAGCATTTACTGCTCTTGAGCAGTTTTTCCCCAAACCATGGTTTACTGGTTGAGCTACGTTTCATAGAAGAGGTGATGAAACTTTCCATACTAGCTAGAGTAACTTGAGTTATCTCATCAGCAGATTCAGGGGTGTTTTGATTCCTAATGCAGACATTTTTCCAAGGAAAAAAAAGATAATACTCGTGAAGATCACGCCACTTTGCAGATTTGTAGTACCAATCCTTTCGGGGTACCTGTGGCTCCTGTATTTTGATAGCAAGTTCACAGGTTGCGGAGATAAGATTATGGTCTGATGAGCCCAACGGAGATTGGACAGTTACGGTGTAGAGGTCAAGATTTGTTATTAAGAATAGATACAGGAGGCCAGCAAAGTCTTTTTGACGCTCAGGGATCCTGGTAGGTTCGTCAACCAGCTGAGTAAGTACGTGACTTATAGGAAAAGACTCGGCTTCTCGTCCTTCATCGTCGTTTTTGTTGGAGTGTTTTCACCAGTCGATGTTATGTACGTTGAAATCTCCTACTATGACAATTTCTGCCGTCGGATAGTTGATCTGCCGAAAATCGATTTGATTGCCAAGATTTGAGAAAAAACGTTTATATTGGTGTTCGAGCAACAAGTGAATTTGGTTGCACGATCTGTACTTAATTTGAACCACAAGGTAAAAAAATTACCATGAAAGTCCATGAATTATTTTTTTACTTTTTGGAAAAAGTACAGTATCAAATGATTTTAACCCGAAAAGATCTACATTTCACCTTTAATTAAGGGTAGTTTCTTTATTTATATTAGTAATAGTTGCAACTTTTAGACGGTTCAACTTTTTTAAAAGATTTTAGATGTCAATTAATATTTTAGAACTGATGTCGTACAGAATTAAATAATCTTGCCCCCGCAGCCTAAGGGGCGGGTTGATTTCTCGTTTACTAGCCCACAGCTACACTAATTGATACGGCATAGCGAAATAATATATACTTATCAATATAGAAAATTAATTTCACAAAAGCCGTACATTACTCTTGTATCAGAGGTCATTTTTCCAAAAATGGAAAAATTTATTTTTTCCCCTATTTGGGTTATGGATTTTCACTTTTCCGCAATTTCCATATGCACCACCCAAAATGTACGGCATAGGGCTCAAAGTTTTTATTTCCCTTCTTAGGACTACTGAAATTATATACTATTTCAAGGTGTATCATATGACCCCAAAATATTTTCGATGGGCTTGCTGTCTATTACTTTCGTTTTTAAGAACTTTACGCATAATCTAAAGCTAAATCAGAATTGCAAAGAAATACATAAATTAATGAAGGACTGCCCTCACTACCAACCCAAACAAGTAGCGCTTTTGTTGTAATTTTTGTATTATTTGGAAAACATTAAATCACATGCCAACCTGCTAAATGGTTTCGCGGTCACATTGTGTGATATATAATAATAAAATATAAAAAATTATCAGTAATATTTTACTTAGTAGCTTTTGCGTCATTACCGAAACACGGGCACACACGGGCTACTTACTATTGATTATACGCACTAGTACTTAACTACTTACGAATCAACACATTAACCTAATAGGGATGGTAAACTAATCCTTTGAACCCACGTATTAATATACATAATGTTATTCACGGTGATTAAACGGTAAAATTATTTTGCTTTGATACCGAAAATAACGATGTTATTTCACCAATATATGACCAAACAGCTAGTAAATATTATTCTAACCGTGTTCCTCTCTCGTTTAACCTTTGTCCTGACGAATATATTTTCTGCAGAGTGTTTTTCGTGAAAACAAAAAGCCCCGAAACGAAAAACACTCGGATAAAAACAGATACGCGACCTGCAAAGATCTCCCGTATGTTTTATCAAAAGGTTTTTTCGTAAACTTTTCCCTTGACAGTTCTATATCGCGGCCAGATTTACGATGGCGGATTTTCAAACCTTAACAGTCGCCGATCTGTGACCACAAATCTTCCCACCCGTAATAGCAAGGATTTTTTTTTAAATCCTTTCTTAAGTGGAAATGTCTTTACAGTGTCCCCCTTTTTTTACATGTGATATTTTTGTACATTTCCACTTATCTATATTATGTATTCCAGATATACACCAACTCGTTTCTTATCAGTGGGTTCCCAGAAACCGAAAGAGATAATTTTAATTGGTTCGAAGCTGTGCAATTAAGAACCCAGTCTTATGCAATTGAAAATGTTAAATATTATGATTGGTTCTGATATTTTATTAAAAAGCTGAAAATGCTTGTGGCTGTATAAAATAAAACATTAATTTAATTTTCTCATTTTCACGTTTTATGCCTTCTTACTTCGCTTATTTTTTTTAAATCGATCCTGTGTTTTGTAGGTTGTGTCTCAGGAGATTTTCCTTTTTCAAAATCAATAATTAAGTATGTATCATTCTCAAGGACGCCTAGCGAGGTCTATAATTTACCCATAAGACATGGAAAGAAAAATGGACATAGAGATCTCTCGCATCTTAAAAAAATAGGTTGGTCCCATCAAAAGTGAAAAGACTGATTAAAAAATAAATAAATTTTTTCTCTAAAATGATGGAGTTTTAAATAAAAAAAACTACACAAAAATGGTTTTATTACATTACAACTACAAACTACAACAGAACATTTGTATTTGTTAGAAATATACATGGTGAATTGTGAACAATTCTTTAACACAACTGAACTCTCTCCACTTCCCTCCTTTTTCTTAAAATTAACCAGGGCCGGTTTTACCACTAGGCGCACTAGGCGCCAGCCTATGGCCTCATATTTAAGGGGGCCTTAAAAAGAGCCAAAAAAAATATTTTTTCAAAATTAAAAATTCGATTTTAAATTATGAAATTAAATTAGAGGTGCAGAGCCTCAATCTGGCAACATGGCAAGAAAAGTTGCTGCAGAGCAGAATCGGCATAATAAAACGCGACCGTTATTTCTTCAGGCAGGCTTTATCAATTTATCACCAAATTTAAAGTGTATTAATTAAGTCAGAAGAAGGAGAAGAAGAGTTTTAACGATTGCAGTTTCGATTGTTATGTTATATCATCAAGAGCGAGGTCCAATTCCAGTTTACTTTTGGTGCCTGTTGCCCAGCTCAATTTTTTTTACGTTTAGTTAACTTGGGAAATTTGTCAATAATGTCTGGTAAAATCCGCTTCGTCCGCTCGTGGAAGGCGTGTTTTTTTTAACGACTTTTGGGTGACAATAATTTGCGTGGCACCCCCTAAATTTTCTTTGGCAAATTAGTCTCGTCGACATGCCAACCCCCCCAACATTTTCACCCGCCGCCGCCCATGTTGGAAAAATAGGTGTCTAACAAAGGGCCTCAATATTGTCTAGCGCCTAGGGCCTCTTGTTGGGTAAAACCGGCCCTGAAATTAACTATATTATTATTCACACTACTGGAAACTCCAGAAACACCTGAAAATATTTTATTGCCGATGTTCGATTTATTGGCTAACGAGTTCTCGATTTAGCCCTCCGCGACCGCGGAAGACTTCCATCCGCCATGTTGCTTCAACATTGTTATGTCCCCACCAGAAGGCACTAGTAACGTGGCGAAAACAGTGCCCAGTACTGCCCAGTGTACTCTTTCGCATGGATTAGTTCAAAACAAGTAGCAATTTCTTCAGACAGTTTGCCGAACTTGTGAATGCCAATGAATTGTTGATATGCTTTACCTTTCGGGTACTGATAGAAGAAACGTCGACTATTTAAATTCGAGGATCTGGAGGCTGCATATTTTCCGTAAACGCTTAAATATTCCGTTTATTTCCGGAGATATCCGGAAAAAACCGAACTATTGAAAAATCGTTTTATTTTTTCCTGATCTTATTTAAAAACGGATTTCATATTGAATTGCATTTTTGCAAAAGCCACTCTTTCCGCCCTGTCCAATGGTGGTATTCAGTTTGGAATCTGACGTTTCGTCTTCAAGGACTAAAAATTAAAAAAATAATAATAAAAAAAGCTAAAAATATTCATATTAATTACACCGAAATCATCTAAAAAAACGAGAAAAAAATTAAAGTTGATGAAGTTGAAACATCTTATTCCCAATTGGATAATACGATTGGATAGAGCAGGGCAATGCACAAGTGCAACTCAATTTGAAATCCGGTTTTAAGTAAGCCCAGAAAAAAAAATAAAACGATTTTTCTGCGGAAATACTGGCAATTTTAAAACTTTCTAAACGGCATATTATTCATAATTTGACCGACAATGTACGGTTTTCGAGATCCCCATACATAGACTTGAATTCGGGCCACCCTGTACAGGACTATTCATTATAAATTGATACTCCCTTAATTTTGTTAGTTTTAGAAATAGTGAGCTAATTTTTTTTATCAACTTGTAGATAATCATCTTAATTTTTTTTTACTAGTAATGAAAATATTACACAAGGTGACCCATAAGCAAACGCCAATATAAAGTTACTTTTTTTAAATAGTACACTGCATATTATTGCATTTTTAAATTTTCCAGAAAATTCTAGATATGTTTCATAATATAATATTTCTATTATATATAGCTATCTTCAACAGTTTTCGAAATATTTACAATTTTATGTCGATAATTTTGTCAATCGATAAAATGGTTTGCACGTTTTGGTAGAATGGTTTCTACTGAAAAAAACGTGTCTACTAAAACTAGGTTTCATTGCAAAAATATAAATAAACACATATTTATTTTCGAGGAATTATTGAAGTAAGTCAACAAGAAGAAGCCAAAAAATTCGAAACCAGGGAAAGCTTAAAAAAAATAGGTAAGAGACAGAAACAGACTTTTTTAAAGAAATCCCATGAAAGTGATACAAGCGAAGATTTAATAGAACTAGAATATGCAGATACCGACGACGATGAAGAGACGTTTTCTGATATGAATCAACTACGAGACGAGAATTGTGTCACGGTGAACAATAATTCTAATAATTCTACATCTGAATATATCATGCAGCTATTACCTAAAGACCTTCGAAACATCAGAGATTTCTTGATGATCTGGTTTAATAACAAATATCGTCGACGTTTGTTGGTAGAATAATGGATATTATAGACCCACAGACCAAAACACATTACTGCAGTTTTCTTAGAGAGAGGAGAAACTTCGATAGAAGTAAGTCATTTGTTTTTCCTGATGTAAAAGATGAATTCGTTGTAGCGCACGAAGAAATAGTAAACTTATACATATAATACAGTAATAATCGTATCAATGCGGTTAAATAATTAGCTCCGTGTTTAAGTTGGAAAAAGAGCAGGTTTAAAGTCGTTTTTATACCAGAAATTGACATGTGAGCGTTCAGCGAAAATTAAGCTTTCAGGTGAGTCTAGTTTATTAGCGGTGAGTCGGTGAGCATTATGTCTAAATGTGCATTTTGTGATACATCGGTTCGCAATAAGCCAATGATAATATGTGGTGGATACTGCAAAAAAAGTTATCACGCTGAATGTGGGTGTGTTTCAACTGATGCAGTCACTGTTATAAGTTCGGTTCCTGGAGTGTTATGGAAGTGTGGGGCATGTGCCAATTTTGACGTTGACGAATTGGAATCAAAACTGCAAAGTATGCTGAATAATAAATGTACAGAGCTAATGGTTTCATTCTCCGATAAATTGAAGGAGTTTGTGAACCAAACGGTTGACTCAGCAATGCAACAGATAATTGAGAAAATTTCTAAGTCAAAACCAGTTGAAGATTATAATACCGGTACTACCTCATCGTACGCCGATGCTTTGAGCGGGTCAAGTAACTCCAGACTTATGGTGCTACCAAAGAATCAACAGGACAATTCCCGAACTAAGAGGGATATTCTTCAGAGCATTGATCCTGCAGCAGAAAGTATTTCATTTACGAACGTTAAGACGGTATCGAATGGTGGGTTAATTCTGAGCACCTCGTCGAGCAGCGCCAGTAAGTTTAAGGAGTTAGCTTCGGACAAGCTGTCTGACGACTACGAGGTTCGAGAGTTGCGAGGAGTTCATCCGGCTGTAAGAATTGTTGGACTGTCGCAGGAATACGATGAAAAGACTTTAATAAATTTTATTACGCAAAATGATGAGATTTTTACTTCACTTTCTTCATGTAAATTAGTCAAAATATTATCAGGCAGATCTGCTGCTTGGACCCAATTACTTTTAAAAAACTCATTGAAATTGGAAAGTTGATTGTAGGTCTAGATAACGGTTCGGTGTACGAGGCACTTTCAATTACACGCTGTTTTAAATGCAATAACTTTTATCATACATTCAAATTCTGCAAAAAGGCATTATCTTGTCCGCTGTGTTCTGAGTCACATGAAGTTAAGGATTGTAAGGCTGGGAAAGATCAGTATAAGTGCGTCAATTGTATTAATGTTAGACAGAAGGGAGAGTTGAATGTACCTTTTAATCATGCTGCTTGGGACTATAAGAATTGCTATGCATATAATCAAATCTTGGAGAGGGCCAAATCTGATATTTTTGGCAACTTTAAATAGCAATCACTGAATCAAATAGATGAAACCTGCTATATGTATGATGATTCGACTATTTTTTCCTATGGTAGCGTAAATTTAAACTCAACACATTTCGGTATATCGCATTATTTTAGATTGCGGAAATAAGATTGGCATATCCATTTATTATCAGAATGTCCGTGGCTTAAGAAGTAAAACAAGTGATCTTTTTAATTCGGTGTTGGTTTCGGATTTTGATATACTCGTATTTACGGAAAGCTGGCTAGGTTCGGATATTTTAAATACGGAACTTATTGATTCACGTTATTCTTTGTATCGCGTTGATAGAAATTTTGTTCGACTAGGGCTTAGTAGGGGAGGAGGAGTATTAATGGTGATTAAAAATGAATTTAGTGTTTCAATTCAGAAAATAAAAAATATTCCGGATAGTATTGATATTTTTGGAGTGAAAGTATCAGTGAATAATTGTCTCTTTTACTTGTTTGTAACTTACATACCGTCCAATACCACCCTTGCGGATTATAATACGATGTTGGAAGAGATTAGTAAATATGAATACCTATATAATTCTAGGTGTTTGTTTTTAGGGGATTTTAATTTACCGGATTTTATAGATACATCATTTGATAATTATAATGTAAATGATAAAACTTTATCTCTAATCGGCTTTATGCAGTTTTTGGACCGTGAATAGCATAATTTCTTGTGCAATGATAAAGATCGTCTGTTAGATTTGATTTTAAGCAATAATGATTTATTTCCGGGTAGGGTTGAAAGAGCAGCAGATGTGCTTTTACCCGAGGACTCTCACAATCCTGCTTTGCTGCTGTCGTATAATTTGGGCCACCAGAAGCGATTATCTAAACAAGCAACAAATAATATTTTTTATAATTTTAAAAAAGCTGACTTCTTGGGCCTATATCAGTACATGTGTAATATTAATTGGGATTTTTTATACCGATTGACTGACGTTAATATAGCTTGTAACATGTTTTATACGGAAATATACACTGCTCTGGATAAATATGTACCAAAAACTTTAAAGCACAAAAGGATCTATCCTCCTTGGGTTACATCTAACATAATAAATAACATAAAAAAAAAGTTTAGAGCTTGGAAAAAATATAAAAAGTCAAATAGAGATGAAGATTACTTGTTGTTTCAGCAATTAAGAAGACAAATTAAGTTTGATGTGAGGGTTGCATATAAAAATTACTGCGCGACTACTGAAAATAGCATCGCCTTTAATCCGTCAAACTTCTGGCAGCTAATAAACTTAAAAAGAATTAATACAAAATTGCCTGAATCGGTGAAACGGGGTGAAAAAGTGTTTAAAAACCATGCAGATATGGCAAATGCGTTTGCAAAATGTTTTCAAGAGTCGTACATTGTGTCTGCAACAAATACTGTTTGTGACAGTGCGGCAAGTGCTGTCACACATTCTATTGAAATTACTGGTGTGGATGAAAACAGAGTACTGGATTGCTTGAGGAAAATGAAATTGAAAGCAATAGTAGGCCCAGATAAAATTCCATCATTCTTTCTCCGTGACTGTGCATGTGTGTTAGTCAAACCTCTTTCCATTCTTTTTAATATGTCTCTGCAGAATTCAACATTTCCAGATGAATGGAAGATGTCAAAAGTTATTCCTGTATTTAAAAAGGGAGAAAAACAATGTATAGAAAATTTCAGACCGGTGGTGTGTATAATTAATAATTTCTCCAAATGTTTTGAAATGTTTCTTCATGAACACGTGTTTTTCCAATTAAAGAATCAATTTATTGATTCTCAGCATGGCTTTGTGAAGGGTAGATCAACAGTTTCAAATATTTTTTGTTTTACGCAATTTGTTGCTGAGGCCATGGATAGAGGTTATCAAGTAGATACAGTATATACGGACTTTTCTAAAGCGTTCGACCGCCTTGACCACAGCATTTTACTTGGTGAACTCACTTCTTTTGGATTTTCAGACACATTCAGGCGCACATAAACATAAACGTATTATAGTTTGTCATTTAATGTAGGTATTTTGTTTATAATTAAATTATTTTTAAGCATATTTTCTTATATTTTGTATAGGTTCTAGTTAACCCATTTGTTAATTGGTTTTTGTTACTGTGAAATGGGTTTATTTAAATAAATAAATAAATAAATAAATAAATAAATAAATAAATAAATATCATAAAACCACTAACTCGTATTATTAACCTGATCTTTGAAACAGGCAAAGTGCCTACGTATTTTAAAGAATCTGTCATCAATCCGATTTTCAAAGCTGGTGCAAAGGATAAAATTCAAAATTACTTAATTAATAATTTTGGGAAAATTTTCGAGAAATGTCTGAAGGATAGATTGATAAACTTTTTCAAATTAAACAATGTTTTATCAGAAAACCAATTTGGCTTTGCAGAAGGGTTAAGCATTCAAGACGCGATGTACTCCCTTACATCAAGGATCACTAAGAGCCTAAATAATGGAGAAAGGAGTATGGCTGTTTTTATTGACCTTGCGAAGGCTTTTGACACGGTCTTTCACCAAAAACTTCTTGAGGTATTGTCACATTACAGAGTGCAGGGGGTCGTGCTTGAAGTTTTTGCAAGCTATCTTTCGGATAGAGGCCAATTTTTGAAATTGAATAACGTCATCAGTGAGTCTTTGAACATCATAATTGGTGTGCCACAAGATACTATATTGAGCTTGGGCCATATTCTATTTGTATTGTACATAAATTCACTACTAAATCTTGAGATAAATGGTAAAATAATATCCTACGCGGATGACACAGCCCTGGTACTCACGGGCAAAACATGGCAGGAAGCTAAAGAGAAAATTACAACAGGATTTAGATTTTTAAAAAGATGACTGGAATCCTTTAAGCTCTCGTTGAATTATTCTAAGGTTAACAATATATCTTTCGCATTGACCCGTGCGGGTGGACCTGATTTTGATGCAGTAGTGATTGACAATAAGGAGATCAAAAGTGTTTCCAAAACAAAGTATGTGAGACTTGTTGTTGATCAACATTCGAAGTGGACAGAACACATAACGTATTTAACTTAAAGAATCCGAAATCTAATTTACAAGTTTTATTTACTAAGAGAATTTCTGTGCACTAAAATATTAACTCTCGTATACAAATCACTGGTGGAATTGTTGATTCGTTATGGTCTAGTTGTCTGGGGTGGCACATACAGAACTAACTTGCAGCCAGTACTGGAAATTCAGAATACAATTTTTAAAATCATGTTCAAGAGAACCAGGTTGTGCCCAACTGAATTTTTGTACAGTAATGATATAGGCAATGTGACCTCTATTTATATTCATTCAGTCTTTGCCTACTATCACAAAAATGTGAATGTAAAAAAGTTTGTTGATCATCAATATCAGACTAGAAATAACCAGAATAGGCACTTGGTCATACGAAATAATAATAAAACAATAAATTCAAAGTTTAATAATTACCTGGCTCCAAAATTTTACAATTTGCTACCCAGAAAAATTAAGGATGCAACCACACTAAAACTATTTAATAGGCAGTCCAAAACATTTTTTACAAGCAATTATAAACAATTCTTAAAAATTATGTCCTAAACCACAAGTCTGGATCTAATGCAATACAAAATAAGTGTTCTTAAAAGGAAACTTTAAGTCTTTTATTTTAGTCTTTTTTTGTTGTTGTTTTTTTTGATTGTGCTCTCTGTCGTAGATCTGGATTTGGCACATACTAGTGTGCTACATAAAAATTGTTAGAAATAAATGCCAAATGTATATTAGTTATATTATGTATATTCAAATGTAAAACAAATTGATTTTTAATAAATTGAAATAAATTGAATTAGAACTTGCAACTGAAAAAAGAGGTCATCATTTTAACTTTAAAAATATATAACTTTTCATTTGTGTAGTTTATCACTTGGGTTGCATATTTTTGACATGCCTTTTTATTATTATATTGTTTAGTGTCTCTATTTTTCATGCATTATTGCAATGTGTTAGAAACCATTTAATTATAATCACCTTCAAAAAATATGTTTTTACCTTATGGAATAAAAATATTTTTATCAAAATAAACGTTGTACCGATCAAAGACCCTAACGCCGAAAAAGCGGCGAGGATCGACAAAATTGAGACGACATCGACCGACAGTTCGATAGAAAATTTCTAGGATAAAACCTCTATAAATACTTCCCTGTTTCGAAAATATCTGGAAAATTTAAAAACATCGATTTAAAAAAAAACAAAAATTAAATACTTGCTATATATCGATTCTCGCTAATTTCAATAGGGTTCAGAAGATCGGTTCGAAAATTAATTAATTTTTTCAAAAATGTGAAAAATCACAATGTGAATACATTGTCTATATATTCGTTTTTGTCTCTCTATTGCAGGTAAAATAGATCCTTGATTTCTTCTATTTAATTTATGGTGTATTTTTTTCCCTAATCCTATTCACCGTTATTTGCTTTTCATCCTTTAATTTATCCTTAAAAACCCCCCAAAGAAATTATTCAGAATAGTTAAATCTAGGCTGTTCCGTGGTCACCTGGAGTGCCCAGATCTTCCAATCCAAAAATCAAAATTTTCATTAAAATATTGCGTACCGGCGACAACATTGTGCTTAGGCTGAAATCATGATTTCTTAAATCTGGAACTTCTCCATCTAGTAATTCCAGATATCGGTTTCCATTCATATTAACGTCAAAAAATATTGAACCAATGATCCTATTATTTAAAATATCAGCCTACCCAAAGGTGGCCTATCTCCACCATTTTCACTTTTTGCTAAGGCGCAAAAAGCTGCTACGCTCTTATTATTGTTTATATCAATAAAAGAAAATGCTGAAATGTATCAGATTTTTAGGTCAATATACCTACATTTTAACCATTTTGAATGAATGAGTTTTGGAATGGGTTTACGGGCAAAATAGATCAATATTTAGATTAATGCCAGGAAAGCGTAAATTCAAAAATATTTTACCGAACATAATAATATACATTATATTACCAGTATAGATTGCAGTTCTTTAATGAATTCGCAGGTTGCTTCTGTTATTTCTCTCACGTAGGGCAATACATTTTCTCCTTTCTGACCTGGTTGCTCTGGCTCAGGAATTTCATTACAGAGAACTGAGTTCTTCCAGAGACTTCCAAGTAGCTCCAAAATGTTTTGTTAGAAGGTTGTCAACATCTTTCAGCTTCAGCATATTGACTTGTTGCAGACCACTTTTTATTATGGCAGCCTTAATCATGTGAAAACTTTTCCCTTCCTTAGAACATTTTTGAAAGTTTCTATGTCATTTTGGCAATACAACTCACCTCTAATTAAAATAATTTTAGTTTTACATTCCTTTAACAAAACCGATTTGTATTCTTGAAAGGAAAATGCCATAATCTTGTGGGTTTCAACACATCTGAGATTTGTTCTTTCCAATTAAGTACGTAAATAGTAGTAAATAGCTCTATGTAGGTTTCTGGTAACTTCCGGTAACTTTAAACTTTTTGATCCCCTTTTCAATTTTACCGAAAACCCTATCGGCAGGCAAACATGAATAGCCTATACTACCGAAAAATAACTTCAATATTTTTGATATGTTCTGGCGCTATATCCGAAAGCCATTTGCAGCACATTCCAATGAGTATCGTATTCTAGTTTTTCTCACTACATCCATGTGCCATCAGCCGGACTGTAGTTCCAGTAGGGCCAAACTCGATTTTATTGAGCCTGTTAAACAAAGCGGAAGAAACTTCAGTGGAACCTTTCCAAAATTCGTTTTCTGTTCTATATTAGAAGAAAACATTTTGCTTGGTAAGTTTGGATTGAGATGTCCCATGAACAGTGGTGAAATTGTACAGATACAGTTGCGTTGAGTAGTGCGCTGTTTGATCTGGGACCTTAGGAAGGATAAGACTCTTTTGTCAATTGAAAGATAATGTTATGAAATCATCTCTGGATTCTTTAAGCAACTGGAAAAGATGCATTTACTTTTTTCTTGTAGTAAAAATAAAAAATTTAACAATATCGGCAATAATAGTATCCTGACCCTGACTTTCTAAAAAAGCGCTGTATCTTACGGTATCACGTGACCTCTGCGAGCCAACTGATTGGCAGAAGCAGAGATTATTGACTTTGATTTTAAACGGGCAATGGGGATTGCCGGATTAGATTCTCAGACGATGTTTTGATGCAGTTTTGTAATGGGATAAAGCGGATAAAGCCGGCTTTGATACTAGCAAACCATATATTTATATAGAGGCTAAAAACCCGAAAAATATCATGTATCTAACTCAATTTCTGCAAAAGTGGAGATTGTCGCCTTTGATACTAGGTCTCTCATTTCCTCTGTTGAATTCAGAGGATGAAAATGAAGACTCGCCGGTCCAAATAATTTTATTTAAAAACTGCATCTTGCTCCAAACGTCTCATCATTTCCAAACAAACACGTAAACGCGCTGCTTTATTTAATCAGCATTATTTATTGTTATACCGGCAAAACTTTGTAGGGATACTATTTATATTTTTTAAAGTTCTCTGTATCATAGAATAGGATTTGCCTATAGTTTCAGACACCGCTATAATGAATTTCTCCCTGCATTCTAAAATAATTATTAACATAACAAGGAATTAATATGCAGATGCCAAATAAAGAAAAAAATACCTTGAAACTGCAGAAGAATCTCTAACGCCTCATTTTCATAATTTTCATGTTTAGCTAATTCTTTTTTTTTTTCGCTTGAATATAGTTTCTGTAGAAACTTGATAATTCGAAGAAAGGTATTTAAATTAGGAATTCTGCTTTGCCCCCGAAATCTTCTTTGATATTCTCGTTTAGCTCGACATCTATCAAATCGATTTTTAATATATATTTCACATAATATCACGTATTTCTGTCTCGGAAAAGTTCATTTGCAGATTAATCAATTCAGTTGCCACTAAATAAATAATGTTTCTCTACAACTGTCAAAAATGTGATATTTGTTGATAATTTTACAATACAATACAATACAAAATGCTTTCATTTATGTTTCATGGTACAAGAAAATAATGATACATTACAGAAAGGGTGGCGGTATCCAACATGCTTGCACCCTGAATTAATATGATTTATTTACATAAATATCTCAGAACAATACATGTAATAGACCTATTAACTAAAATGGTGCCTAAGAATAAAATAAAAATAAATACATAGATACATTTACATATAAATTAACAGATCTTCGCAATGGTGGTAATGCCAGATCTCTGCGATCAAGGATATATTTTTTAACTTGCGTCTACAGGAAAAATAATTAGAGGAGTTCACGACCTCAGGCGGCAAAGAATTAAAAATGGTCACAGCATTATATGTGAACGAATTTTAAAAAAAGGTTGTGTTATCACGTGGGATACAAAGGATCTATCTATGTCTTGTATCAGAATTTTGAACATCCGCACCGCTAATCAGCACCTCATTCAGACACGCGCTGTGGTTCCAGTCCTACTTATTCTGTAAACCAGACTTGTCAAGCACAAGTCAAATCACTCTCCGATATTACTTAACCATCCGGAACTCGAGGGACTCCGAGAAGCGTGATCAAATTGCCGGAGGTTGTAAGAAAATCTTAGGCAGGCATTCTGAATCTTCTGCAGTCTGACCTTATCCCGCTTCACCAATGCTGGCCAAAAGATCACATTACAATAGGACAACCCGACAAAACCAGCGAGTCGACCAACCTGAGCCTCAACTCGGTAGACAATGATTCCCTATGAAGGTATGAAAGTTTAAGTTTAAAAAATGATTTTCTGATTAGACTTTTGACATGGGAATTAAATCTCAAATCAGCATCGACATACAAACCAAGATCTTTCACTGTTTCAGCGGAGATCAAAAGCTTACCAGTGACTTTCATTTCAAAATGTGGATTATTACAAATAGAAAGCCTATCTTTTCCAAATATCATTAAACTGTGTCTTTGATGCATTTAAGAACAAGCCATGGGCAATTGACACCACAGCCACAGTCTCAAGATCCCGATTAATCCTACTAGCTGCTAAGGCCAGATCGTACCTCAGAACCAAAGTATGTTAAGTCCAAAAAGACAGTTTAGAGATAATCGAGTTTGAATTATTTTTTAGTAATGTTTTAAGTATAATTTAATTATCGTGTATTGCAAAAAATTTAAATTTAAAACCATAAGTCATTGGCATTCAGAGACTGCTCTAAAATACCTTTCAAATATACCCAGTTTTTTTTATTAAAAGTGACTTAACATACTTAGGCTCATGAAAAAAAATTCTAAATTGGACTTAACATAATATTAAGTCCAAATATATGAAATATTAATGAAAGCCAAACAATGTTATATTCCAAAATAATGTATTTTATAGTACAAAAACGTAACATTTTTTTTTCAAAGTAAGACAAAAACTGAGCTTATTACTTAGTCTGAAAAGTCGAGTCACTAATCGGCTTCATCTTCTCCATGCGGTAGATTGCGGTAGAAGTTGTGAAAAACACTTGGTATCCACGGTAATAACTTCCGAAGGTGTTCATATTTTTTTGTAGATATTTTTTTTAGTCCTTCTCTTACTTTAGGTAAATTGTCAGGAAGATTTTGCCTGTTTCTAGTACTTCTGTTCAAGGATATTGTTGAAAAATCATCACTGAATTTGGTTTTATAAAATAAGACGCCAGGAGTATTATTTCTTACTTGCAAACAAACGCATTGAGACACCAAGAAATTATTTCCGGAATCGTCTTTTTTTTCGCAAAACTAATGGGGAATTTGTTCCTTCACAAAGGCTTTTGAAATTCAAAAAGTCATTTGTATCCATACCTTTCACCTGAAACGGCTTTTTAACATTACATAATCTTACTACTTGCTGCCAGTTCCATGGTGTAACTATCCGTAATTGAGGAACTTTTTTCCTTTCTCTTTCTATTATCGAGTGATCACTATCAGCCTCAAGGTGGGTATGACCTCTCGCTAGAAATGTGTGCGTTATAACTGTAAGATTAGGCTCTTGATTCAGAATAAAAAATAACTCATAATAATTTGTGAGTTCCTATTCTGTGATGGACAATTATCAGACCAGATTATAAGCTCAGTAATGGTTTCAGGAATTTCACCAATATCTCACCATTTGAATAAACACGAAGCCACCTCATTACCCCCACGACCTGCAATGCTTTCATCCCACATCATGCAGTAGGCTTTTTCATCGGTTGCGTCATGAATGACTAAGTTATATGTCCAGAGTATAAGACTGTAAAAGCTTTGCGAGTTGTGGAGCTCTGGGGTGGGCAGGCATTTTTGTAAATCCACCATTACTACTTTTTTAGTTCTGTTCTCTCTAGAGTTTTGTTTGTCAGAAGCCTTGATTTTATATCTCTCAGTCGCGTCTTTCAAGTGATCTTCGTATTCCTTTTGGACTTTTTGTCTTACGTCTTGATTTCCTGCCTCCTGCATTCTAAGTTGATATTTATCGCATTTATCACAAGTATCAAGATCTGGTTTTTTGAATGCAAAATTGAACTCGTAATTAAAAATTTCTGCATACAACCATTCCTTGCCAATATTTTCCTGAGAAATTTGATTTTCTTGACAGTATTCCAAGTAAAGCTTGTACATTCGATTAATATTAAGATGATTCCCCAGATATTTTTTTTGTGACCTCTCTCGAGAGTAATGTGATTCGTATGTGGGAAATGATGATATATGCTCTCTTATGTGGTTTCGAGTTTCAACAGGAATCTTGTTGCTGGGTGCATGCCTACCTCTTTTATCTGGTGACACAAGACCGCCTTCCCTTTTTTTCTCAATGGCAGTGTCAACCGTTTGTTGTGATATTGACAGCGTATTCAGAAAAAATATTTTACACACAATAACTTCCTTTCCGTCGTGTTCAAAACTGTAACGGTTGGAATGTTGTCTTCTCCCTTCACGTTCGTAGTTTCGTTCCCTGCGTCTAACAACTGGAATTTGCTGAACACGAGAAGCTAGAAACTGCCTTTTCATATCAATTGACTTTTGATCTGTCCAATATTCTCCGTGTATTTTTTTCTTTCTATCTCCGGTATTTTTTCCCAACATTTCAGCTTGCAAGTATTCGGACAAGGTGGTTTAACAACTTTTTCTTTCACTACCTTATTACTTTCTTCTGTGATGTGCTCTAATCCTGAATGCCTTTTTCGTTTTTTCATGTTCTTTTTCCACAGTCTTAAATTGCATTTCCTCTTCCTAGTCTTTTGCTTTTGTATGTTTTCATCTTCAATGTTTTCTTCCTCATTTTGTTGAAAGTCTGGATCAGCTACACTGTCGTCGCTGTCAAAGTCACTAGAGTCGCTAATGCCCCACTGCTTGCGTTTTCTTCACTTGTTTCAGCCGAAATATGTTTATGAGTATTATAATATACCTCAGGTGTATTAGGATTTTTTTTTTCAATGAACCTCCATCCTTTTTTCCTGAGTTAGGCTGAGCATTTTCTGTGCAACCGGATGCGGATATTCCTGGCTGAGAAGTACAAATTGGCTCAACTTTCTTTGATTCAATAATTTTTTGAGATGAAGAAGCTACACTTTTTGTGTTTTCTAGGTCAAAATCATGAGGTGGTTCCCCTAAAAAATAAAATGAGTGCGTAAAACATCCTAGTACCGAGTGCTCTTCATACTCACTCACTTAATATTTGTCGCTTTGCGTGTAAAACTCTTTCCTGAACAACATTTTTTCCAAAATTATGATTATCTGGGGAGAGATTTTTGCATAATATACTAGCGATACCAGAAGACATCATGCTTTTGTCATCACAAATATTTTCTAAATTTGGTGGTCTCAGTTTTTTTGCTTTTCGATCTAAAAATATTAAATACAGTTTACAGATTGGTTTGTTTCATTATTTTTTGAGAAACCTACAAATTTTATAGGCATGCATAAAAAAAGACCAATTTATAAAGAAATCATACTATTTAAGAAAGTATGTTAAGTCCTCCAAAGTACTTAAATATGCTAGATCAGAATATGTTAAGTCCATTTATTGGTGAAATTTTGCATGCTATATGACATTAAATTAATAAAAAATAAATTAAAGTACTTGAGAGTCATTCCACGTTAACTCTTTTGCAAAATAATAAAGAAAGTGTTATAATAAGTTCTCTAACGTTACTTATCACCTACCTGTTAAATCATCACGGAGTTCTTCATTATTTTGGTCATTGGAAACATTTTCTGTCACCATAGCAATAATTTTAGCACTTCTTGAGGTCATATTGTCATTTAAATTGCAAGAGCTGCTTAAACCAAACATAAAAACTTTACTAAATTCGCAACGACCGGCTTGGAGTACAGACAAACACAAACTGTAAAAATAAGGTTATGTGTATGTGGACTTAACATATGACTAGTACAACCCCAGTTCGAAGCAAAGTATGTCAAGGGCACTTAAAATAGATTGCCTTGCGATCATATAGTGACTTAATATTATTCAAAATTAGTTAACTTTGCCATTAAGATAGGTGAGCGCTGGCAAGTGCGTACGAAAATCCTTAGAATTACCATGGACTTAACATTAAAAACTAATTTTCGCTAAAAATGGACTTAACATAGTTTGGCTCTGAGGTACAGAGATGTTTTAAATGAATAATAAACTTGTGTACCGTCAGCATACTGGTGAGAGTTGCAGTGATTCAAATATCTACAAAAATTGCCTGTGTATTAAAAAAAAATTATGAGACCATGTCTACTACCCTGAGCAATGCCCCTGTCGTCTATTAGAAATACTATGACGGAAAACGACCCTCTATTGTCTACTTGCAAAGTAGTTCCTAAAGAAAATCAAAGCATTATATTATCACCAAGTCCAAAATATCGTAGTTCAAGGTAAAGCATTTTGTAATCAATGGTGTCGAAAGCCTTGCTGTAATCTAGCAAGACAAGACAGGATTTTGACCGCCATCGCAAATCTAAATATGTCATCGGTTACTCTCAATAAAGCCGTTAAGGTACTATGACTGGATCAAAATCCGGACTGAGTTCCAGGTAAAACATTATTCTATTAAAAAATAAAGTAACTTTATATTGGCGTTTGCTTATGGGATACCCTGTATAATATTTTCATTAAAAATAAAAAAAATAAGATGTTTACCTACAAGCCGATAAAAGAATTGGCTCTCTATCTTTAAAAGTAACAAATTTAAGGGGGGTTTATAATGAATAACTCGGTACATCTCTCGAATTGTACGCTATTGATTTACCTTATAATGCCTTTGGTATCTGAATAACTATAAAACATGGATGCACCTACCTCAGACGAACTTTAAAAAATAGTACAATAAGCGCAGAAATAGCTTTAGTTAATTTATTGGTTATAATCTAGACCCCAAGGTGTGTAATTTAATGTTTTTTTATTAGCTTTTACTCTATTCGATTTATCATAATTTACAGATTTGCCACCAGTATCGACTTCCATTTTTTAATAGTCTAATAGCCTCAGTATGTTAATCGCCCAGCGTAATAATTAATTTTTTCCGCTCCAAGTCGCAATATCATAATGTAATCCCGTAGACTGGAAAAGCAGATTGCACAAATTGCACTATATGCAATTTGCTTTATACATTATCCAAATAGATAGGTGCGTATCTGCTGCAAATGAATCGATAAGCCTGATCCCCATATGCATCCAGGCCGGGGGATGATGCATCACACTTCACTTGACAGAAGACGATCGTAATTTCGTACTAAGATGATAAACCTGCCATATTGTAATGCAGATTTTGGATATTCAAATATGGCGACTTAGACATGAAATATTGCTGCAGCGTATATAGGTCATTTTAAAACTCTTAACCATAATTAATAATGAAGGTGGTAAAGAATTACCGTACAATTGAATAGCTATGGCCAATAAGGGACCTAAGCCATTTTGTTACTATTTTAAGAAAATAGTGTATCGAATTTTTTAATAAAACCCCAAATCATGTTTCTGCTTACAGCCTCAAATAAATAACAAAAATACAAGTGTTTATGTATTATACTTATTTTAAGAACATACAAAAATATTTTTTTTTTATGTTCGGCACAAACAAAATGAAAATCCTATACCACCCAACGAGAGGTGCGTGTGCGGAGAAGACGGTGGACGTTGGACTTGAAACGCTGTAGGTTGTAATTTTCAAGACGTTACTCGGAAGTCCATTCCAGAACGAGGCAGTCCTCTAGACAAAGCAGCCCCGCAACAGCAACTGAATCGTATGTTGATAAGCAGCTTGTGTCTGATAGGTGTTTCTGTTTGGCACAACTCTGGGCGGAATCATAGGTTCCAGCTCGTTCGAACATCTTCCGTGGTAGTATCGATAGTAAAGAGATAAGTCCGCTTGTTTCTTCGATGTTCAAATCTATGAAGGTCTTCAGTCAACTCTGGGTCATTCAGAAGACGGACTGTTCTCTGTACGGAATCGACTGTTTGGGTGCCGAGCTCCACACATCGGAATAGTATTCCAGAGATGGTCTTAGAGAGCAGTAAGAGCTGATGAAGTGTTTACAACTTTTTGCTCTATAGAGTGCTCCTAGCTTTTGTGCTGCTGCCTTGGCGATTTTGGTAACATGATTACGCCAAGACATGTTGTTTTCTACCTTGATGCCCATAAAGCTTATGGATGAGGCCAGAGTCAGTGTTTGTCTTATCACTGATTAGTCAGGTCCTACGGTATTTGCTTTTTTTTTTTGAGAAGGCAGCCGCTTGAGTCTCCTGCCTTAAACTGGATATTATTTTCCTCATTCCATTCCACGATGGCGTGCATATCCTCATTGATAACAGCAATCTGATTTTCTCGCTCGCATTGGGAACTAGCAGCGGTCATTAGAGTCCGCGACATGAATGAGGATATAAGAGTGCTGTCGTCTGCAAAATGTGAATATAATTGTTTGTCCTATCTAAACGATCGTTGATATAGTGCAATGTTGTGGGAGATAATATACACCTTTGTGGAACTCCGGCATTGATTTTAAATTCCTCCGAGAGATGTGCATCAATACCACCTCCTTTCCTTTTGCATTTTAAATAACAACATTATTGAAGAGAATTGATATCTCGTTATATCTCTCAGAATTTCAATTTGATCTTCATCAAGAAATATTAATATTGGCATACATTTATTGAACGTGCATCGTAGGTCATGCTTGAGGCGAATTCATAAAAGTTAATAAAACAGTAATTAAAAAAGTAGGTACGTAAACTTTATATGTATTTATTTTTATTTCTTCTTCTTCTCCCTTTGTCTTATCCGTTCCGGATGTTGGCGATCATCATAGCTATTCGAACTTTATTGGCAGCATATCTGAACAGCTCATTGGAGGTAACACGGTACCATTTCCGCAAGGAATTCTTCTCCTACCTGGACCTCTTTTGTCTTCCACTTTACCCTGAATGATGTTCTGTAAGATGCGATATTTACATTCATTTCTCATAATGTGACCAAGGTACTCCAGCTTCCGTTGTTTAATTATGAACATAAGTTGCGGTTGGCAGTTCATCCTATTAAGTACTTCATTATTTGTTATATGTTTCGTCCAAAGTATCTTAAGAATCCTTCGATAAAACCGCATCTCGAATGCCTGAATTCGTTTTTCCATGGCATCCGAAATTGTCCAGCTTTCCACACCATACAATAGCATTGAATATACGTACCTATGAACTATACATTTTTTAAGATCTAAACTGAGATCTTTGCTTGCTAGGAGTGATCTCATTTTAAAAACGGTGCTTCGGGTTCTTTCTATGCGGCATTTAATTTCGGCAGAGTGATCCCAAGTCTCTGACAGCGTGTTTCCTAAATAGGTAAATTTTTCAACCCTTTCGATGACTTTTTCGTTGACGAGTAAGTCTCTACGTGGTACGTACGGTTTTACTTATCACCATGAACTTCGTCTTTCTGAGATTAAGTTCTAGTCCATATTCCGCACTGGTCGCATTAACAGAGTTAATAAGTTCTTGCAGGCAAGTCATGCTGTCCGCCACCAAGACTGTGTCGTCGGCGTAACGAATGTTGTTTATATTTTCCCGATTTACCTTTATTCCACTCTCTATTCCGTCCAACGCTTTTCTGAATATGGTCTCAGAGTAAAGGTTGAATAGGAGAGGAGACAACACAGATCCCTGCCGCACCCCGTGATGAATTTCCACAGTTTCGGAGTATTTTCCTTCTATCCGTACCTTTTCCCTCTGTCCCCAACAAAGGTTGCTGATGATCTGCATATCATGCATTCGCATCAATCCCCACTCCTTTCAGGGCTTCGATCATTTTGCCATGTTGACATCTATTAAATGCCTTGGTGTAATTCACAAAACTGGGCATTGGACTTTTTAGGTAGTGTGACAAAAGTAGACAACAACCATTCTTCTGGGATAATTCCAGTAATCCAATAAAAAAAGTTCGTGACTGTTCTGATGCAATTTTCCTTTATGATCTTAAGAATTCCGGCCGCCCGGTATGTTATCTTGACACGTTGCTTTGCCACTCTTAGTTGTTTTGACAGCATATTGAACTTCGGATATAGTTATCTCTGGACCTTGTCCATTTTCGAAGCGCAGTTTGTCGGGGCGATCTTCATCTCTGAATAGATTTCTATATAATTTTTTTTTTTTTATGGCAGTGGCACACACACTAAAGGGTGACCCTATGGCGCTCGACGAGCGGTGTGTGTGCGAAGATGTTGATTGACACGGCTCTTGAATATTTGTAAGTTGTAATTAGTGGGAAACAGATGTTCTGGGAGTGAGTTCCACAGTGATGCAGTGCGCCAGACAAAGGAGTTCTTGTAAAGCGATGTTCTAGGAGTTTCCAGTTGTACGATGAACTGGTGCGCTGTTGCCGTCCGTCGTGACTGTCTGACAGGAGCTGCCAGGGGCGGGATGAAGCGGGCCAAATCCTGGGAACATCTGCCGTGAAAGTATCTGTAAAACAGAGATATCTCGGCTACATGTCTGCGGTGTTCCAGACTATCTAGATTCCGGGTCAACTCCGGGTCGCCGACGAGACGCACTGCTCTCTTCTGTATGGAATCCAGCAGCTTTAGGGTGTGCTTTGGTGCGGCACCCCAGATATGTGAGCAATATTCTAAGCACGGTCTTATTTGCGCTTTGTAGAGCAAGAGCAACTGCTGCGGTGTATAGAGTTTTTTGTTGCGAAATAGCGCACCAAGCTTCTGGGAGGCTGATTTTGCGATGTTAGCAACGTGGTCATGCCAGGACATATTGCTGTTGACCGAGATACTCAGCAGTCCGATTGACGAGGATGAAGGAATGGTCGACCCTGCCATAATAATGTCAGGGCCCGCTGTATTGGCCCTCTTGGTAAACGTGGCTGCTTTGGTCTTTGCTGCATTGAACTGGACCAAATTTCGGTCGCCCCAAGTTTGAACTTTCTCCAGGTCTTGATTAATTGCTGTAATCTGCTCCTGTCTGCGGTGATGAGTCTCAGTCGCTGGTAAGGGTTTTTCTGATCTAAAGTGGGAGACAAGGGTACTGTCATCTGCAAAACTGTAAACAGGATTATTTGTTTCGGTCAGCAGGTCATTAATATAGATAAGGAACAGAGTTGGTGAAAGAATTGCGCCCTGAGGCACGCCCGCGTTGATGGTGAATGTGTCCGAGATGTGTCCATCGACTGCAACGTGCAGAGATCGGCTCTTAAGGAAACTGGCAAGCCAGCTGCAGAGAGAGGCTGGCAGTCCGAATGACGGTAGTTTGTTGAGCAGTCCGTCATGCCAAACTCTGTCGAATGCCTTTGAAATATCCAACGCAAT